>PVJS01025818.1:0-27538 GCA_004027185.1 Glis glis
GAAAAAAAAAAAAAAAAAAAAAAAAGAGTAAATGTAGCTGGGTGTGGTGGTACATACTTGTAATCCTAGTACTTGGGAAGCTAAGACTGGAGGATTGCAGGTTAGAGGCCAGCCTTGGTAACTTAGTGAGACCCTGTCTCAAAATAAAAATAAAATTGGTCTGAGGGAGTAGCTCAGAGGTAGAATGCCCTTGAGTTCAATACCCAGTACCACAAAAAACAAAACAAAGAAAAAACTGAGTAAATGTGATAGCTTGCCTCAATTTGGGTCAATAATTACAAAACAGCTTATTTATCCACATAGCCTTTCTGAGAACTAACATACATATAAGAATTGATAGTCTGCTCTGGCTTGCTATTTCTTTCTTTCTTTCTTTGAGGTACTGGGGATTGAACCCATGGGCACTATACCAGTGAACTACATCCCCAGCGCTTTTTATTTTTTAATTTGAGGAAGGGTCTCACTAAGTTTCCCAGGCTGGCCTTGAACTTGTGATCCTCCTGCCGCATCTTCCCAAGTTACTGGTATTACAGGCATGCACCAAGGCACCAGCTCTGACTCTTTTTAGGGATTATTTGGGAAACTCAAATGACATTTATCTAAAATAAATCCTCAAGGTTAAAAGCATGTTATTAACTTTTTGGTTAGGTTTTCATTAGCTAATTAATATTTATTGACCATATAATAAGTGGAATGCTTTTAAAGCTAAGAAAGACTTGGGCAACTTTTATTATATTTTACACTCATTGAATAATTTTGGAGGGTTTGTTTTGTGCTAAACATAATAGTGTGTCATAGGGACACATAAATGAAAAAAGACAGCTCCCTAATTCTGAAGAAATTTACAGCCTAGAATGGGACTTTAAAAAGCCACCTCTCATAGGAAGCCTTTCCTCATACCCCTAATCCTCAGGTGGGAGGAATGTCTCTTTCATGAGTTCCCACGGCACCTTATTCTTGTACTTATTTTACTATTCTCACATTGTACATCAATTGCCTGTCTCCTGTGGAGGACTGTAGGCTGTCTGAGGATATGAATTGTCTTGAGAGAGTAACTAAAACATGATTTTGGCCCCTAAAGAACTGAAAATTCAGTGACAAAAATCTAAAACTATAAGCACATATAAAAATGAACTTCAATATAAGTTTGTATGGAATAAATGCTACAAAATGTATGCTGTAAGAGGTAGGGGGTTTGGGAGAAAGTTATTTAGAAGAGATGGCATTTGAGTAGAATAGGTAGGCTTTCCATAGGTGAGAAGGGCAAGAGAATCCAAGTTGAGTGAATATCATGAGCAAAGCCACAGAGGCAGAAAAGCACATGGGTTGCTTCAGGAACAGCAAGTAGTTTCTTATGGATGGAGGCTGGCAGGGTGTTAGGCAGGGGCTTAACTGTAGCTGTAGGCCTTGTTGCCCTGACAAGAAATTTGAGCAAAAGGCACCTGGTCACTTTGTTAACAGTTTGAATAATGGGAAAAAAGAAGATTCTGGAAGGGCAGTCTGGAGGTTTCCAGTAATACAGATAAGAGATATTGAGGTGAAAGTCAATATGGAAAGAAAGGGAGTAATTCTGGAAACATTACCCAAATGGACATGTCAGGGCCACCTGGAGTAAGGGCCAGAGATTCTAATTTGAGAGTCCTCAACTCAGAGGTGATGGCAAAAGCTCTGGCTGTGGGTGAGGTCATTCAGGAATAGTAGAGAAGGAAAGCCAGAGAAGGTCACAGAACCTTGTGGAAAGCTTATACTTGAGGGTAGATAAAGTTTCAGATTTAGAAGAAATCATATTTCAACCTTTCATTGAAAAAATGAGGAAAACTGTGTCCTTGAGATTAAGTGGTTTGCTCACATGAACACCTATAGCAGAGGCCCTAGAATCCAAGAGACCTGACGTCTGGCTCAGTGCACTTCTCTGTTGTTATATGCTCTAGACTAGTTTGATGCTAAATGTGAAAATCTCACCTACCACCTTTCCCATCCTGATCAATCTTGGTCAAATAGACTGAACTTGAATTCTGGGCCTTTTTTTGTATCAAAAAATATATATATTTTCTACAAATTTCTTTTTTAATTTTTATACTTCTATTGGTACATTATAATCTCACATCATAATATAGTTCATAGTGATAGTGACATACATGCACATAGCACTTAGTGGGGTTTCCCCTGGCTCCCTCCCCACTCCCCCTCTTCCCCGCATAGGATATTGAAATTGGCATTGGTATTCTCACATATGTATATAATATCAATGGAAGTGATTCCTTCATTAATTCCCTACCACCACCACCTCCCTCACTCCACTGGAGTTTCTCCTCCTTTATCTAAAGTCCCTCTTGCTTCCTGATTACTCCCTAGCTTCCACATATGACCCTTCAAATACTGTGACTGGTTAATCTCATTTAACATAATGTTTTCCAGGTCCATCCATTTTCCTATAAATGACATTTTTTTACAATTTTCAAAACAGAACATTTTATTTGACAATGGACAACAAACTCCCCAGTTTGTCTCAGTTGTGACACAATGATGGCTTCAGATTGTTTTTTTGGTGGCCAGATGTCTGTGCTGAGCAAGAATGATCAATCTTTTAAACATACAAGAATCAAGAAAGGCTACATTTCACACCACTTCACAAGCCTACATGTCTTCCATTTATTTTAGCATTTTGTACTAGATTCCCTTTGCAGGAGAAGGGCACACATGAAGCTATTTCCCTTCAAAACAGATGCGTTCATCACAGTTTCATTACCATGGACAAAGCAGATGATGATAGTACGTTCTCTTAATCTTGTTTAATCAGGAGTGGTATCGATGGCAGAAACTGATGCAGAGGTTCCAAGGTCTTGCTCTGTTTGTGAGTTTACAGTTCTGAGCATCTCCATAAACACGGAGGGGCTTATCTTTATGTTGCCAATGGTGACTTTCACATTATCATCGGTGTCACTGTCACTGTAGCTGTTCTCATCTTCTTCCTCTATGGGTACACTCTGGCAAAAGTCTCATCATCAGTATTGCTGACCTTGTTCTCTTGAAGAATATCTTGCTGGTGAAGAAATGATTTTCTATGGCCCAATAATGATCTATCCTCCTGCTTACAGGTGTTATCATCTCTGCAAATCCAGTGCTCTTTGTCTTCCAACTCCAGGCGGCCCGCCTTGCACTCCGCTTCCGAAGATTCTGGTTCCTGCTCTCTAGACATATCTCTGGAATTAAGATTCTGGATTTTGGGCTAGGATAGGTGGAGGCCTGTTGAAGGAAATGGCCGTTACTGATAACTGCTGTAGCAGCCATAGAGACTAGCTTGAATGGAGAGAAGTACATAAGCGCTCTAAATGACATAATTTTGTTCTTCTTTATTGCTGAGTAGAATTTCATTCTGTGTATATCCCATAATTTTATAATTCATTCATCTGTTGATGGACACCTAGGTTGGTTCCATAATTTGTCTATTATGAATCATGCTGCTATAAACATGGATATGCTTGCATTATTATAATATTCTGATTTCAGTCCCTTTAGAAAGATACCCAGGAGGTATATAGCTGGATTATATGGTGGATCCATTCCCAGTTTTCTGAGGAATCTTCACACTGATCTCCATAGTGGCTGCACTAATTTGCAATTCCACCAAGAGTGCAGAAGAGTTTGTGTTTCCCCACATCCACTCCAGTATTTATTGTTGTTTGACTTCTTGATGAGTGCCATTGTATTTTGGGTTAGAGGGAATTTCCATGTAGTTTTGATTTGCATCTCCCTGATTGCTAATGATGTTGAACATTTTTCATGTATTTATTGGTCATTTGTATTTCTTCTTTTGTGAAGTGTCTGTTTGCCCATTTCTTGATTGGGTTATTTGTTTTTTAGTGTGGACTCTTTTAAGTATTTTGTATATTCTAGGTATTAGTTCTCTATCAGAAGGATAGCTGGAAGCTGGGCATGGTGGCGCACGCTTGTAATCCCAGTACTTGGGAGGCTGAGGCAGGAGGATCGCAGGTTCGTGGCCAGTCTCAGCTACTTAGTGAGGCGCTCTGCAACTTAGTGAGACCTTGTTTCAAAATAAAGAATAAAAAAATAGGGCTGGGGGTGTAGCTCGGAGGTAGAATGCCCCTGAGTTCCATCCCCAGTACTGCAAAAAAAAAAAAAAAGGATAGCTGGAAAAGATCTTCTCCCATTCTGTAGGCTCTCTCTTAAGACTCCTGATGGTTTCCTTTGATGAACAGAAACTTTTTAGTGTAAAGTCATCCCATTTATTAATTCTTATTTTAATTTCCTGAACTTTGGGGGTCTTATTAAGGAATTTTCTACGTGGGCCTATATGTTGGAGTGTTGAACCTATGCCCTCCTCTAGTAATTTCAAAGTCTGTGGTCTAATTTCTAGGCCTTTGATCAATCTCAAGTTGACTCTTGTACAGGGTGAGAGGTAGGGATTTAATTTCATTTTTCTTTTTTTTTTTTGCGGTACTGGGGATTGAACCCAGGGGCGTTCTACCTTCGCGCTACACCCCTGGCCCTATTTTTTTATGCTTTATTTTGAAACCGGGTCTCATGAAGTTGCGGAGGGCCTCACTAGGTAGAGAGAGAGAGAGAGACAGGGAGAGAGAGAGAGAGCTGAGGCTGGCTGCCAACCCGGATCCTCCTGTCTCCGCCTACCAAAGTATTGGGGTTACAAGTGTGCGCCACCACGCCCGGCTTAATTTCATTTTTTTTTTTTTTACAAATGGATAAACAGTTTTCCCAACACTATTTGTTGAAAAGTCTGTTTTTTCTCAAAGTGTCCTTTATCTCTTATATTTATAGCTACCAATAGCAAAGAGAAAATTTTACCATTGGGAAATAGGTGGTAAGCCATCTACATGGATGCCATTTAAATTACCATGTATGGCCGGGCGTGGTGGCGCACGCTTGTAATCCCAGTACTTTGGGAGGCGGAGACTGGAGGATCCGGGTTCACGGCCAGCCTCAGCCCTCTCGCTCTCTCTCTTTCCCTGTCTCTCTCTCTCTCTCTCTCTCTCCTTTGTGAGGCCCTCCGCAACTTCATGAGACCTGGTTTCAAAATAAAGTATAAAAAATAGGGCTGGGGGCGTAGCGCGGAGGTAGAACGCCCCTGCATTCAATCCCCAGTACCGCAAAAAAAAAAAAAAATTTACCATGTATGATATGAATTGGTAGTAGGGGTTGGAAAAAACCTATATAATTAAATCTATCTCATGTTTCAAAGGTACCAAGTTAATCTTATTCATTATTGGTTTTATCCTTTGTGTTAAAAAATCGACTGCATTTTCAACACTGAATTATCTTTATTATCCCCCAGATAACTTGCTAATACAGAAATGGAAAGATTTTGCTCAAATAAGCCAAATAAAATGATTTAATTATATTTCTACATGAGATTTTGTTGCTATACTGTAGCTTTTGACAATGTGCCAAAGGTGTGGTTTGAAATTGTTTTTAACTCTTAATTGTCAAGGAAAGTATTTATATCTCAAAGAGGGAGGCCTGAAAAGATATGAAACTTTGAAATATAGAACATCTTAAAAAGCAAATGTATAATGGGGCCAATATTAGGGTACCATCATCCTTGCAGAATACAACTAAATAATATGTGGATTTTATGATTTATTTGACTGGAAGAACTGAGCTTTGAAAATGAACCACCATAAGACATTAGTGAACTATTTACAATGAAATGAGCAAAGCACCGTAAATACTAAAAGTTGAACATTTTTGCCTAGAAAATTGAAAATTTTTAATCTTAGAAAATAGACTTTAGGCCCTTCTGCTCTGGGCCTTCCTGTAGCTGGCACGGTTTCCAGAAAAGTGGCACTGGCGGGGAGCTGCTAAGTCCACGGCAGAAACGAAAACGGCAGATACCTGAACTTAAGCAGGATTGGGGTTTTGCCAGGTAATGATTCTGTATGACTTTGGAACTGGTTTCTAGTGGGACACTGTGGGAGGATGAACACAGAAGAGGTGGAGTTATTGAGTGATTCCAAATATAGAAACTATGTAGCTGCAACTGAGCACTTGGAAAACTTAACAAGTTCTAGATTATTTCCTCTTCTTGCAAATGCTGCCATGTCTATGAAACCAATGTTGTTCAATCCATATGAGATATATTACTTGCCTTTGGGTAAAACACTTAAGCCTGGTCTACAAGGATTGCTAACTGGTATTCTCCCTGGTTTAGAAGAAGAATCAGAGGACTAAGAGAGAACAAACACAGTGTTGGAAAAGGCTGCTGCTGCAGTAGACCAGTCAGCATTGTACAGTGCCCTTTGGGGTCGTCTTCTCACTAGTCCTGCTGTTTGTTTACCTGGAATCACATATGTTCTCACCCATTTGAACAGGAAACTTACTATGAAAGACCAACTTTATATAATTGGTGGTGATAGTGAGCTAATGGTAGAAGCAGTGAGTACTTCAGTGCAGGACTCCAGTTTACTCGTACAACGAAGCACACTGGACACCTCACACTCGTCTGTTTTCCATTCCACATGAGTCAGGCTACTCGATCAGATATGATCAGGATCTTGTCAGCAGCCCTCCGTGTAGTATTAAGGAGAGATTTGTCCCTGGACCAAAGTCTTTATGCGTGGCTTGTTGGGATATCTCCCTAAGTTGCTGAGGCTGGCCATGAGCTTGCAATCCTTCTGTCTCAGCCTCCCACATACTAGGATTACAGGCATGCACCACCATACCTGGCTATTAAACTATTTAAACTGATCTCTCTTGATGACATTGAATGGGCTACTAATTAGTTTTGATAAAAATTATGCTATCATAGGACCCAGAGGCATAGTAATCCTGAAGAACATGCCACTTACTGTTTTGCTACATTTCAGAATTGTTGGCCCAGGCAGTGGTGAGAATCTTAACAATTAACAGCTTTGGAGAAGACAGGACTCTAATGCAGGATTTAAGACCTTTTCATATTTCGATCAGTCTACTGGACAAACATGAGCCCTGTAATTCCGGAAGACATCGGCCCTGATTGAGGTGTTTAGAACATTATATTCTCAATGCAAAGAAGAATTGGATCTACAGTTGAAACCACCATTCAGTAAGGATCAGGCTCAGTTAAGCAGCAAATTAAGGTAAAATAAGAAAACAGCAGCTAATTAAAACTGACAACCTTCTCTTTAATTCCTTTGAACCTTATTATATGTGGGGTTAAGTTGCAAGTTGATTTGACGAATGTTTAGGTCTGTGCATCAGACTTCAGATTGGGCCTAGAGACAGTAGTGAGTCATCTGAGTTACAGTTGACCAATTTCTGCTTACTGGTGGATTTTTTGTTGGATAGTTTCTTTGGAGACTTATATTGAAATCCAAACAGAACACTTGTCCCTGTTGCTGCTCAGGATGATTTCTGCCCTGACAAGCCATCTCCACACATTGCGCTTGTGTGAGCTCACAGTTTTGCTCAGGCTCTGTTCAAAGAACCTTAGCAAGGTTCAGCCTCTACTGTTATCTGCTGGTACTGGAGCTGTGTTGCAGTTTACAAGTGGGCAGAACAACACAGTCAAAGAATGGGAAGACAAAAAGGCTCATCAATTTTATTATAAGGTTCATAAGAAACAGAAATGTAATAATAACCATTTCAGGGCAAGGGGAAGTTTCCCAGGAAAGTCTCTGAGGTTGCTCCCAGGTGGGGGCGCAGGGGCCCCCTCATAGCCAGAAGGCTCCAGAAGGCCTCATGACTGCAATCCCTGTGGGGAAGCCCCGGGCAGTTTGCATGTCCCTCCTGCAGCTGAGTCCACGCTGGGCTGGCCTATGTCAGGGTCCAGGGAGTTGCTTTGTCTGTCTTAGTGGTCTGCTCTCAGTGGAGACATTTTGATGTTAAATAATCCTCAGTGCCACTTATTCTCTTTCACTGGAGCTACTTGGTTGGGTCCAGGTCAGATCTTTGGGGCTGGTACAGCTTCTCTGGTACAGCTGCAGGGTGCAGAACTGGAGAGTACCACAAAACGCCTTCATCTACTGCCTGCCCATGACCTTGCAGCTCAGCCTGAAATCTATGACTTTGAAATTGCCTTCCTGGTCCAGCAGGATGTTCTCTGGCTTCAGGTCCCTGTGTGTGATGCCTTTCTTGTGGCAGTAGTGCACTGCACACAGGATCTGCTTGAGCAGGTGCTGAGCCTCTTCCTCCCATATGTGAGTGAGCCAGTGCCCTCTGCACACATGCTCCATAACCAGATAGATGTAGTTGGTGGTGTCTATAATCTAAAACAGCTAGAGTGCATTTGGACTGCACACAGGATCTGCTTGAAGAGCCGCTGGGCCTCCTCCTCCCGTACCCTAGTGAGTCAGTGCCCTCCGCACACGTGTTCTGTCACTAGAGAGACATAGTTGGTGGTGTCTACAATATGAAACAGCCGGACCACATTCAAATCATGCACAGGATCTGCAGAAAGGCCGCCGGGCCTCCTTTTCCTGTACGTCAGTGAGCCAGTGCCCTTCACACGTGTTTCATCACCAGATAGATGTAGTCGGCAGTGTCTACAATCTGAAACAGCTGGACTGCATTCAGAGTGCACATAGGATCTGCTTGAACAGCCATTGGGTCTCCTCCTCCCATACCCCAGTGAGCCAGTGCCCTCCGCACACCTGCTCCACCACCAGATAGACATAGTCGGTTGTGTCTACAATCTTAAACAGCTGGACCACATTCAGACTATGCAAAGGATCTGTTTGAACAGCCACCAGGCTTCCTCCACCCATATATCAGTGAGCCAGTGCCCTCTGCACATGTGCTCCATCACCAGATAGATATATTCAGTGGTGTCTATAATCTTAAACAGATGGACCACATTTGGGTGCTCCACTGTCCTCAATATATTCATTTTGGATAGAACAAGGGTATATCCATTAGTACTCTTACAGCTATAATATAAAAGATTGACCATGTAACTTAGAGAAAGAAGATTTATTTTCTTACAGTTTCGGGTTAATTCATGTGAGGCCAGGGACTAATCTCAGGGCATGGTGGCAGGAGGCAGAGAAAGGGAGAGCACATGGGCTGTGCTCCTTACATCATGGAGGCTGGAAGCAAGAAAGAGAGCAGGGGGAGGAGGAACCATATATAATCACCAAGGCCGCACCCCCTGGGACCTACCTGCTCCAGCCACACCCTTTGGGCCCATGCCACCACCCAGATAAATCCATTACAATGCGTTTATCCACTGCTGGGATTACAACCCTCAAGACTCAATTACATCAACTCCAAACATTAATTTATGAGCTCTTCAAGGGGCTGTTCTATATCTAACTATAACATTCCACCCCTAACCCCTGAAGAACTCATGCCCATTTCATAATGCAAAATGCATTTAGTCTTCTCCAAGAGTTTCCATAGTCTTAACATTTCCAGTATTGCTCAAAAGACCCAAAGTCCAAAGTCTCCTCTGAGATTTAAGGTGAACTCTTGTGTGCCCCTGTAAAAGACAATGAAGATCAAAATAAAAAGCAAGTTACATGCATCCAGTATAAGATGGGAAAGAGTAAACATTAGCATTCCCAAAGGGAGGAATAGGGTCATAGAAAGAAAGAATGGAACCAAAATAGTAATGAAATCTGGCAGGGCAAGCGTTTAATCCTACGGCTCCATTTCTGCCATTCAGGGCACATGGTGGTGAGAAGCAATCTCCAAGGGGTCTTGGCAGCCTTGCCCCTGTGGCCTGGCTGATTCCAATGGGCAGTGTACTTACTCTTCCTGCCTGGATCCATGGCTTGAAGATAGCAGCCTTTCCTCATGGTTGTTCCACGTTTCTGGTGTTTCTAAATATCAAGGGTATTTCTTGCAACCTTGGCTTCACCCTCACAGCTTCACAAATTGCCCCATTGGGGCCTGCTTTGCAGGGATTCCGACCCTGCCACACGTTGCCTGGCTTCCTTTGAAATTTGGGGGAAGCTTCTGTGGCCCGCTTTTTATAGCAAAGCCAGTATTACATGGGCTCTGAGATAGACTGCCAACAGAAAAGATAGTCATGCCCTCTTTTAATCAGTGCTGCTGGGCTTGCCTCCATCTTGACTAGGAGGAGCCTGTTCCCATCATGGACTGTGCTGGGCCCACCTCCATCTTGACCAAGGCAGAGCCCATCTCCAAGACAGGCAGTGTGCACCTGCCTCCAGCAAGGTCATGTTCCTTTCTTTGTTCTTAATCAAAGCATTCAACCTCCCTTCAGCCGTCTTACTTTCTTTCACAGCACCATCTCTCTGGGCCAGTTTTACACATGCCTTTCTAGCCAAACTGCAAATCTATAAAGTCTCTCTGCTTTACTTTCCACTCCTGAAATTTGGTGTACAATTTGCTGAATGCAGACATCAATATCCATAATGAAGTTTGTATATTTTGCTGTTTTAATATTTCCTCCTCCTGTTTATTTTGCCCATCATCTTTAAATTTGGCCTCACACATAGTTTCAGGACATGGGCAAAATGCGGATAAGTTCTTAGCCAAAGTGTAACACGTGGCCTTTACACCATTTTCATATGGAGTCCTCTGCCCTCCATAATCTCCTAAGCCCTGTCTCTCTTATCCACCTTTCTAGGTGCATTCTGGTCCTTCCAATTTCCTCTCACAAACCAGTTCCAAAGAGTCACAATCCACATGATCAGACTTAGATATAGCCATGACCCCACTGCCCTGGTACCAAATTCTGTGTCTGTCAGCATTCTTACAGCTATAATCTAAAAGATTGACCATGTAACTTAGAGGAAAGATGATTTGTTTTCTTATGGTTTCGGATTCAGTCCATGTGAGGCCAGGGACTGTGGATCTCAGGGCGTGGTGGCAGGAGGCAGAGAAAGGGAGAGCACACGGGCTGTGCTCCTTACATCATGGAGGCTGGAAGCAAGAAAGAGAGCAGGGGGAGGAGGAACCATATACAATCACCAAGACCACACCCCCAGGGACCTACCTGCTCCAGCCACACCCTTTGGGCCTAGGCCACTATCCAGATAAATCCATTACAATGGGTTTATCCACTGCTGGGATTACAACCTTCAAGACTCAATTACATTAACTCCAAACATCAATTTATGAGCTCTTCAAGGGGCCGTTCTATATCTACCTGTAGCAGAGGGGGAGCATATACCTGTCCTTAGGCACTGCCTTGTGAAAAGGCCACCTCAGTCCTGGTGAGGATATGGCAGGTTACTTTGACCTGAGCAAAGGTGCATCATCACAGAGAGAGCTGGCTGAGAAGCCTGGCCTCCCCTCACTACTCTCTCCTACCACTGTCCATCGAAAGCTGCAAAAGCAACTAAACATGCTAACCGCAGAAACAAAACAACAACAAACCAACACACACACGTACAACAAAATAACAACCCAAACAAACAGTAACACACACAAAACAACAAAGCTAAAAGCCCAAACTAACAAATCAGATCCAAAGTCACCAAACCACCAAACTAGCTAACTATCTTTGAATCTGACAGGTTACCAGCCAAGAAATCCCCCAAATCCAGCCATGCTTGGACCTCATATAGTCGGTGCTTGACACTCCCTGACAGTGGCTCCTTGTTAGGTCACGGTAAGAAATGGCCAAGTCACAACTGGGCATGGCCCAGTGTGGTGATCTCAGCTTTAGGCCTCCAGGACATTTTCCTCTTTAATAAGAATAAGGACTCTAGAAGATTTTTGCTTCAGTGGATTATGGAGATTAATATTTACTTGTTTAGAAATTAAAATTTGTAGGATGCTTAAAAAAAAGAAAATGAACTTTAGCCATTTGAGTGGGGCACAGCAAAAGAACCTCTTAGAATTCTCATATATGGAATCTTGGCCTACCCAAAGAGATCTGAAACATAGTTTTAATTTGGACATTTTCATGCATAAATGTTCTAGAAAAATAATTGGATTCTTTTGGTTTTGTTTTGACTTTTCTTCACTTATTTTGCTCTTTAAAATATAATATACATATAGAAAAGTATTTCCCAAATGTACAACTCTAGTTTCACAAATTGAATACACCCATGTATTTAGCACCTAGATCAAGACACCAACCTTCAGAATTCTCCACCACCTTCTTTTCCCTTCCCATCAATAGGTACCTACCAACCCAAAGGTCAGTGTTGGGAGGCAATTCTTCATGTGTCTCCTATGCTTCTGCACATCTTGTTTGCAGAGGCACTGACTGCCAATGTTGGGAATATCTTTTCAAAGATATTATGAACAGCCTTGGAAGACAGTGTCATCCTCCAGAGCAAAATGCAGGTTTGCTCACAGGCTAAATAATAGATTGTCTCTTATGGAACAAGGGACAGGCTTACTCCCTGTTTAGTATATATGAAGATAATGTCTCGCTTCAAAACAGAGGGCAGGCATACTTACTGCCCATTATAAAAGATTGAAATTTCCTAACTCAGGGTAGCACTCCTGTAATACAGTCCTCTGTGTATAGGTGTGACCTGGCTTTCTTTATGTTGCCTTATGGAATTAGAGCTAAGGAAACTGGTGCACACATCGACACTGCCTGTTGAGTTGTAATAAAGTCCTTTTTCTCTTACCCAGCATCCGTTAACTAGGAAGCCTAACTTGTTTAGCTTACATGTAGGGTAAATCTCAGACCTTCACTGTTCTTGGTAGATATCTCTATTCTGACTTCTACTACCATAAATTAGTTTTACCTGTTCTTAAACTTCATATATAAATGGAATTATATATATGAACTTCATATATAAATGGAATTATATATATAAATGATTTTTATGTTTGTCTTCTTATATCCAACATTATATTTGCGAGATTTATCAGAACACCATTGTGTGAATATTTAAAAACTTGCTTATTTTTTCTAATATTGATGGACATTGTGTCCATCTGTGTCTGGTATTAAAATGGTGCTATAGGTAAAAATTGGATCCATATCTTTGAGTGAATATATGTATGCATTTCTGTTGACTATATTTCCAGAGCTAGATTAGAGGGTGTACATAGACATCGCCAACAATTTTCTAAAGTATTTGTATGAGACTACTCTCCCACAAGCAGTGAATGAGCCTTCTGGTTTCCCTGTGTACTTTTCACTCTGATTATTATTGTTTTTTAGAGTGATTTGCTTTTATTTTATCACCATGCATATAAGGAAAGACAAATATGGCAGAGCTACACTTCCAGTTTTACAGAGAACTCTCACAAGTATTCATGCTGTTTAGGAAAGAGGCATATCAATTACTAAGCTGTTAGGGCATTTTATCAAATAAGACAGTCAACCAACTAGAGCCACAAGTTTTTTGTAGGTTATTTTTCCACAAAGACAACAATTTCTAGTCTTCTTGGTCTGACAAGACAAGTTATTCACATTAAAATTTTTAGGATATAATTTTAACATAAACAAAATCTGGATACAAATTGTATTAGTCTAAAATTATTTCTTTATAATGTATAGAAAAGATTGATTTTCTTTCAAATGTTCCCAATTACAAGCAAAAGAAAATCTGTATAGCTTAATCTTCTCAGTAAGCAGAAACAATTAAAGTAATAGGATTTTACTAAATACTAATAAAATTAAGGGTACAGTATTAGTCTTCCACATAAATAAGGCCACATGGAAACACCCAAAGATGCACTGTTTGTGTTTCTTCAAAGAACCCAATCCTGAGAAAAGTATTTTTCCTCCCATCAAAATTAGCAGAGTAAACACCCCTTCCTCACAGGCTATTTACTGAATCCAGTCTTATTTCCAGGGCCAGTTTTCCCCTGACTCATTTCTGTGTCTCCTCTGCCCTTTTGTTAGTTTTCCCTGGTTAGGACGCCCAAAATCTCTTTAGTCTTAGCAGCCTCTCCGAACTAGAAATCACCTTTCATTCCACCCAGATCTGTATCCCTCCACCCTCCTAGGCATTGTTAAAGGTGGGTGAAAACCTGGGAAGAAAGCAGCATGGGCAACAAGAGCTCTGGCAGTCTATTTTACAGGACAACTTCTCTGCCTCTGGAGATGATAGAGCTAAGTTACACTAAGAAGGCTACTTCTGCAGATGTTTTTGAGCTACCACTTTTTTAAACAAAGATATGGAAAGAAGAGCCAGACGTGGTGGTGCACGCTTGTAATCCCAGTACTTGGGAGGCTGAGACAGGAGGATCCGGGTTCGCAGCCAGCCTCAGCTACTTAGTGAGGCCCTCCGCAACGTAGTGAGACCCTGTTTCAAAATAATTTTTAAAAAATAGGGCTGGGGGTGTAGCTCAGAGGTAGAATGTCCCTGTGTTCAATCCCCACTACTGCAAAAAAAAAAAAATCAATCCCAAAGATATGGAGAGAAGAGGAGAGGAGACAGAGAGAGAGAGAGACAAAGAGACTGAAGATAAAGCATATATACATTCTGGCACATGAGGTGCTTAATCATTTTCAAGGGAGGTAAATAAAGGTACCTAGGTTTGTATGAATTCACTGGTTGGAGCTGAGAAAGTCTGGTACTTGGCAAGGACATCATCATTACCCTTGACATGAAAATAGGGTCTAATTTGTCACCTTGACCACTTGTCTGACAGTCAGTGGGGTTTCTGGGTGATAAAGATGGTTGATGTTGGTGGTAAGGAATTGAGAGGTCTTTTGGAAGATGAGTGGAAGGGTCTTTTGTGTGCTGGAAAAAAATCTTGGTCCATCACCAGTTCTGGAGATCCTTATTTACCAGAAACCAGGAGTAGAGCTGACAGTGGCCTATAATTTGTTCATCCAGCAGGCAGCAGCTCACGGGGGATGGAAACAGCCAGTAGCAGGCATCAATAGGTAACCAGAGATGTAGAAGAATTGTGGTCATGTAAATCATGCAGATTGCTGCTCTCACTTGCCTTCATTAATGCCCAGCAGTTGTCCACAGGCCATGTGCCTTTACTGCTAAATTCAGAGAAGGGCGAATGGGATCCCAGACATGGCTAGAAATCCAGGTGGTTGTAGCCAGACTGCCCTGGAAAAAGGGTCCAAACAGTGCAGATAAAGACAGTGCAATCTACAGCATCATTTGCTTGACTTAGAAGGGTACAAAAACTGTGTGGATATGGAGCAGCATAGCCATGAAAGTCTCAATCTTGAGGCTAAGACAACAGAAAGTTTAAAAGAGGGAGGGTATAGAAAGCACACACACACACACAAAGGTAAAAGGCATACCAGTTACTGTTGCCTGATCAAAGGCCCAGCAGGAGGTGCTGGGGACATTGTGTGAGAGTAATCCCAAGGGCAAAGATTAACCAGACTGGAACCCAAAAGGCCTGGGGATCTCCACTTGTTGGAGATCGGGGCCGCGAGAACCACAGACATGGGAATGAAGTCTAAGAGTTGAACGAGCAGAGGACTCGACCCCAGAAGGGAGAAGAGTAGCTGTGCTTCACTCGGTCTCATATTTATTGTACAGATCAAACAAAGAAAATAGCTTTTGGGAACATTAATAGTCAGGTGCAGCTGTGTCTTAGAAAAACAGGTTAGATGATTTAGAGACTTGATGTATATGTTACTTATATACAATTTTCCAGAGACTGCTTCTTGGAACATAACAGGAATTGGGCTCGGGCTGTTCTGACTGGTATGCCGATCAGCAGGTCCACATTCTTCCTTGTATGCAAGGGGTGTGTGGTGCCTTGCCCTCACTTAACCCTGTATGCTCTCAGAAGACTCCATCATTTCCCCCGTTTTGTTTATTCACAGACTGCATCATTAAGGAGAAAACAGCAGTTCGATGTTCAACTATTTGTTGATTGGCTGTTGCTCTTTTCCAGACTAAATATAAAAGAACAAATAGAATGATTACTATTATGGCAAATACAAGAAACGACCCACCAACTACTTCATTTTGATTAAAAGGATTTGAGTTAGAAATGCCATCAGCAATTCCAGCAAATAACTGAGTTCCTGATATTTCTTTTAAATGATGAGAAAAAGTCTCACTAATTTGTTGCTGCAATGAGGTAATATCCACAGAAACATTCTTATGATTTAACAAATGCTTTTTAACATTCTCCCAAGGAAACTGCGTTTCATTCCAAATAACAGGTGTAACACAAAACTGAGTAACATTCCAATCACATCTTAAAGATAATTGTTTTTGCATACTAGCAATATGGTCACCAAGCATGACTACAGCAGATTCAAGATCAGTAACCTCAGCGTTTAGCATGTTGTCAATGTGTCTTTGAGATTTACAGAGTTGTTCTGAGTCCTTATGCCATTGTTCTACAAAATGAACAGTTTGAATGCTTTGATGTAGGGCAACTCCAGCAGTCGCTGCCGTGGCAGTTATAGCTATTATGCCCCAAATAGCAGCAATAATAAGTCCAACCATTCTCTTAACTCTTTTCTTTACTTCGGATATGAGAGTTTCAAGAATCATCATGGATGGCGAGTCTTGTCAGGGTCGTGACATTTGCAATGGGACCCATACCCCAACTCAAGCTCGCAGGATATAAATATTCTGTGAGGAAAAATTAACAGTAATGGAGGAATTGAGACAAGTATATAAGGCACAATTAGAACAAGTGACTGAAAAGTTTTCAGGATGCCAACAAGTTTTTCCTACTAATAGTACATAGGGAAGCCGTACACATGCTGTAATCTGGTGAGAAACATTACGAGTGAATACAATATCTGTATCAAGAGTGGTACTGTTCTTATAAATATGTCCAGCCCACGCCCACATTTGAGTTAAAGCTGTGGGTAATTTCCATAAATGATGTTGAGGTGGTCCTCCTTCCACATGAGGTGAGGGAGACGCCATTCCTCCGACACACCACACAATGCTGGTTCCCTTGGCATGGGTGCTAATGGACCTCCCAGCTATATTCCATCTTAGCTCTCGTCCTTCCCTTTTAGTGCGAGCCGATCCCTTAGGGCTCCAATCTATGACAATTCCATAGGAATTATTAACAAGCACTGGCACCTCTGGGCCTCGACATTGTTCCCAATGTATCCATTTACTTAAAGAATCTACCACAGTTAACTGGCAGACAGGCTGAGGAGGAGGAACAAAGGACCCATTGTGATCAGTGGTACCATGAAAAGCTTCCCCCGACAAAATAAACATTTGCTTTTTTATGTCCACCTTTGTTCCATTTCTAACAATGGGCATCCATGCCCTATGTTCCTTTTTTAGACAGTGCGCCTCATGGCCTATACATATGGGCAACTCTTGAGACCCCACCTCATAAAATGGCATTACAGTACCTTCCTCCCCGAGTCTCAAGGACCCTTTATCATCGTAAGGACCAGGGACCCAGTTAGAATCATTAACATATACAGGTACTGTAGCATCTTTCCAAGTCACTAATCTATTCAAAGGTGGATTTGGAATATACGCCCAATAAGTATGATTAATGGTTGTAGCATGCCCCACCTGGACTGTTGTTATAGCCAGCATTGCTTAGAACAAATGCTCCGGTGTCATAGACTGACCCGTATTCTCCACCAATCGCTTCCCATCATTCGTCAGCTTCTTTAATTGTCCCCAAGTAGGTATTGTGGCTCGCTGAGTAGCAGGCAACTCTTGACGGTTAGGAACTGTCACGGAACAAGGTTGTAAAGGCGAGACGTTCCATTTCTTCTACAGGAGGGTCAAAGAAGTCATAACGGCCTCTCTTGCTATGTCGAAGTTTAATCTTTCGGTCTGGAAGCCAATACTTGTCCCCAGATTCTGCCCTCTGCCCCATTTGATTACAGTCCCAGCCTTCCATTCATCATGTTCATCCCTGTAAAATATAAGTTGATTTAAAGGGACAATGGCATCTTTACCTTATTAGCCTCCCAATGTAGCTCAGTTGCAGTGCTTCCTTCTGAATTAACATTCAAAAAATTTAAAGTAAATAGTGCTGTAATTGTCCATTCCCTCGGGGACAACCCATTTCCCCCTTTTTGTTTAAGCAACATTTGTTTAAAAGTCGAATTAGCACGTTCAATTATCACTTGTCCCTGTGGATTATAAGGGATTCCAGTATTATGTTTAATATCCCATAACCTAAAAAATTTTTGTAACTTTTCAGATAAATATGCAGGAGCATTATCAGTTTTAATACTTGCGGGAAGGCCCATAACATTAAAAGCTTCTTTAAGATGAAATATAACTGCATCTGCTTTCTCTTTAGATAAAGGAGTAGCCCATTGAAACCTGGAGTGTGTCAATGGAATGATGTACATATTGGAGCTTTCCAAAAGATTGAATATGTACTACATCCATTTGCCATAATTCATTGGGTCTTAACCCTTGTGGGTTGACTCCAGAAGGCAAGGGAGGTTTATGAATCTGTTGACATATAGAACAACTTTGTACTATTTCTTTCTTTTTTTTTTTTTGCGGTACCGGGGATTGAACCCAGGGGCGTTCTACCTCCGCGCTACACCCCCGGCCCTATTTTTTTATACTTTATTTTGAAACCGGGTCTCACAAAGTTGCAGAGGGCCTCACTAAGTAGAGAGAGTGAGAGAGAGACAGGGAGAGAGAGAGAGAGAGCTGAGGCTGGCCGCGAACCTGGATCCTCCGGTCTCCACCTCCCAAAATACTGGGATTACAAGCGTGCACCACCACACCCGGCCTACTTTGTACTATTTCTTTAGCAGCACCTTGGGGAATGTGAAACTTGTTTACCAAGGCCCTCCAATTGGCATGTGTTTCTGAGTGAAACTCTATTGCTGATGAAAAGAACACAAAAGAGGTTAACATCTGATCTATCTTAGCATTAGGAGTAGCCATAGGTCCAGGCAAGGAAGTATGTGCTCGAGTATGTGTAATATATATAGGAAAATTGCATTGATGTAACAATTTCTATAATGTGCAAAACAAGTAAGAAAGTTCATCATTATCATCATTTAGGGCAACAGTATAAATATGTTGTACAGTAAATGCAGCATATTGAGAATCAGTAACTATATTTACAGGATGTTGAAAGTCAGTTAAAACCATAATAATAGCAGCCAATTCAGCCTTTTGTACGGAGGCATATCCAGTGTTGACAACTTTTTTTTTTTTTTGCGGTACTGGGGATTGAACGCAGGGGCGTTCTACCTCCGCGCTACACCCCCGGCCCTATTTTTTTTATGCTTTATTTTTGAAACTGGGTCTCACAAAATTGCGGAGGGCCTCACTAGGTAGAGAGAGAGAGACAGAGAGAGAGAGAGAGAGATCGCGCACGCGCGCATGCGCGCTGAGGTTGGCTGCGAACCCAGATCCTCAAGTCTCCGCCTCCCAAAGTACTGGGATTACAAGCGTGCGCCACCACGCCCAGCGACAACTTTAGAATTAATTCCGTCAGTATATCCCGCCATACCTGCTTTATTGGTGACAGTATAATATGTTGGAGCATTAGAAATAGGAGAGAAAACAACAATATTATCAAGAATCACATCAGTCATTTTTAGAAATTGTAATTTCTTGCTTTTTGGATACTGATTAGTTATTTTGCCAATATAATTGCTCAAACCAATTTGTCAATTATCATTTATCTGCCACAGTTGTCGCTGTTGTTCGAGAGTAAGAGGAACAACAGTCTCATCCGAATCCTGTCCTATTATACTACAGAGTCGAAGACGACCCTTAAAAATTATCTGTGTATCTTGTCAGTATAGGTTACAAGCTTTTTAACTTCCTTGTTATGTAGAAAAATCCATTCTAATATTAAATCTGGGTTCTGAAACAAAATTCCTGTTGGGGAGTGTTTTGACGGTAGCACTACTAAGATAAGAGGGATTTCTAATTGTACTCTATCAGGAGTAGCCTGTTGAATATGGTTCTCAATCCACACTAGCTCTTCTGCTTCAGGTGTTAACATCCTCACACTGTTAATATCTGGGTCTTCCTTCGATATTCCAAATAGATTTTTTAAAGCATATGTAGGAATGCCTAGTGAAGGTCGCAACCAATTAATATCTCCTAATAATTTTTGAAAATCATTGAGAGTATTTAACTTATCCCTTCTAATCGCTACTCGTTGAGGCTTTATTTTATGGTCTTGAAGTATGGTCCCTAAGTATTTATATGGTTCTTGTCTTTGCACCTTTTCCATAGCTACTTCCAGCCCATAAGCTTGCAAAGCAACAACTGCTACATTATAAAGTCGATTTAAAACACTTTCATTTCTATGTGCAAATAATATGTCATCCATATAGTGGATAATAAGAGACTCAGGATATTGAGCTCTCAGTTTTTGTAATGGCTGGTGAACATAGTACTGGCACATAGTAGGGCTATTTAGCATCCCTTGGGGAAGTACTTTCCACTGATATCGCATATTGGGAGCCTGGTTGTTTAAGGAAGGGATGGTAAAGGCATATTTCTCCGTCTTGAGGCTGTAGCGGGATAGTGAAAAAGCAATCTTTAAGATCGATTATAATAAGTTTCCAATCATTAGGAATGAAACTAGGTTGTGGGAGACCAGGTTGCAATGGTCCCATGGGTTGAATTACCTCGTTAATTTTCCTTAGGTCAGTAAGCGTTCTCCATTTTCCTGATTTTTGCTTTATTACAAATACCGGAGAATTCCATGGACTATTAGATGGTTCTATGTGACCCGACTCTAGTTGTTCTTGAACAAGAGTATGTAACGCAGCAAGCTTCTCTCCATGCAGCGGCCCGTGTCTTTAAAGGACGGATTGCTTTCTGACACTCAGAATTGGCGTTTTCAAATGCCAATGTTTGTCATAACAGATCGCGGACCTCAGGCTGAGAAACGGCTTTCATGATAGCAGTTTGCAAACGAGATAAAAAATCAGTGTATGGTTCCTTTGATGACTGCATAATTTTAGTGAAAGAATGTGCCGAATGACCGGGCATCTCTACTTTGTCCCAAGCTCGGAGACAACATAAACGCACTTGCACAATTGCAGTATCTTCATATTGTAATTGGGCCTGAATTCCAAACCATGGTCCAGACCCCATAAGTTGTTCCAAAGTAATAGGAACATTATTGGCCTGATTTCTGTGGGCCATTTCCATTGCCTTATCTCGCCACCAAGTACAAAATTGCATGTAAGCCCCGGCTTCAAGAATGGTTTTTGCTATAGCTTCCCAATCATAAGGTATCAGTCTCATCTCATTTCCTAATCCCTGTAAAAGCCCCTTAACATAAGTGGAATGCATTCCATATGTAACCACTGCTTGCTTCAAGTCTTCAAGAGGTTTATAAGGCACCTGTCTGTGAGTATAATTTAACCCTCCTTGAGGAAACTGAGCATCAGGGGGTATCTGTTCTATCATAACTGGGAACATACTCTTATCTTCCTCTTCTTCCTTCTCTACAGCAGGTGATGAAAAAGTCTGATTCATACCCATATTTCTAGGCTTTTCACTTCTTTTCCCCGAATTCAGGTTATACGGAGGTGGACCTCTTCTTCGTGCAACTTCACTGCAAGTTTCTGTATTTCTTTTATTAAAGTTCTATACTGCGTTTTAGTAATCACTATATCTTCTTCTGATACTGTATCAGAACTATTAGTATCCTTTCCTTCCTTATCTGTCTGTGGAGACTGAGGTTCATCTTCAAACAGAATATGAACCCCTGAGCCCTTTAACAGAGCTTTTAACACTTTTATATATTGAGCTTCCACAGATGGGGAATTCCCCATGACTGCTCAAAATATTTTTTTTTCTTTTTTCCCCGAAAGTTTCACTTACCTCAGAGCGGACACTTTCCCTTTCGGTTCCCGGTGTCTTCTTCGCCAAAATATGTGTGGCCTGCGAGTCCCTGTTATCTGGTGCCAGATGTTGGAGATCGGGGCTGCAAGAACCACGGACACGGGAACGAAGTTTAAGAGTTGAATGAGCAGAAGACTCAACCCCAGAAGGAAGAAGAGTAGCTGTGCTTCACTCAGTCTCATATTTATTGTACAGATCAAACAAAGAAAATAGCTTTTGGGAACATTAATAGGTGCAACTGTGTCTTAGAAAAACAGGTTAGGTGATTTAGAAACTTGATGTATATGTTACTTATATACAATTTTCCAGAGACTGCTTCTTGGAACATAACAGGAATTGGGCTCGGGCTGTTCTGACCGGTATGCTGACCAGCAGGTCCACATTCTTCCTTGTATGCAAGGGGTGTGTGGTGCCTTGCCCTCACTTAACCCTGTATGTTCTCAGAAGACGCCATAATCCACTGGCTCCCTTACCTGGCCATATCTGACTGAATGGTCCCCTTCATACATCAGGTAGTATTACAGTGGATTTGACCAAAGGTCTTCCTTGATGATCTCAGCAATCTTGTCATACACTGGATGACTGTGGTCTGGAAACTAGGTGGAGAAGCTGCAGATGACATCTTGGTTCCTACCAATGAAGTACTGGGGTTTGTGACCCTGGCACCATATGATGGGTGTGGAAAGAGATACCACTTGGTGGGACAATCTGACCTCATACTCCTTGATAATCAGCTTGTCTCTGAAGAAGGGGATTTTTTCAAAGAACTTATCTTGCAACTTGACCTAGCATGTTCCAGCTCCTTACCTCCAGATTGGTTATGTGTCTTAACATCTCTGTATCTGGATCCCTAATCACTGTGGATAGCTGCGGGTGGTTCCGGAGGGGGGCTGACCCAGAAACCAAGGATGTTCTGAATGATGTAGTTCCCCCACTCCAGATAGTATTGCCATATCCACCCAGACTTTAGCTTTTGCTGGAGGAAGGCTTGCTCAGCCTGAGCATTCACAGAGTCCAGTTTCAGCTGGATGGCCTCCAGAGGCTCATATGGAGACCCACATGCAGGGGATGGGCTCCAGCCTCCTCCTTGACCTCCTCTATCCTCTGTTTTCCTCCTCCACTTCCATTTCTTCACTAGTTTCTCAGCCCTCTTTTCCTCATCCACTGCTTCTGAGAAGATGGTGCACATTTTAGTCTTCATATCTTTGGCATTCACCCCAGCCATCACCTCAGAGGCTGACCTCACTGTGCCATGGGTTTCTGGAGCCTTCTCCCCAACCAGGCCAAGTATCTCTCCACCTTGAAAGCCATTTTTGAGGCTGCCATCAGTTACAACAGAGTTGGAGGCTGCTTCCAGGCCCTCAGTGAGTGGCAGTGCCACTTTGTGCCCCACTTTGGTGACTACATTGACTATGACCCCCATAGACTAGGATCTGGGGAGTATGGCCACAGCCTACAGGGTCCAAGGGTGGGGCTCCCTGCTGTGGAGGGCTTGACAGTGTCCATGGAGGGCCAGCCAGTCTGTCTCCATGACCTGTCCATCTTTTTTTATTTTAGCTTTCTGGTGGACCTGTAATGGTATCACATGGTGGTTTTAGTTTGCATTTTTTTTTTTTTTTTTTGCGGTACGGGGGATTGAACGCAGGGGCGTTCTACCTCCGCGCTACGCCCCCGGCCCTATTTTTTTATGCTTTATTTTTGAAACCAGGTCTCACAAAGTTGCAGAGGGCCTCGCTAGGTAGAGAAAGAAAGAGAGACACGGAGAGAGAGAGAGAGAGAGAGAGAGAGAGAGAGAGAGAGATCGCGCGCGCATGCGCGCTGAGGTTGGCCGCGAACCCGGATCCTCCGGTCTCCGCCTCCCAAAGTACTAGGATTACAAGCGTGCGCCACCACGCCCGGCTTTAGTTTGCATTTAATTGAGAACTTTTCATATGTTTTCTGGTTGTTTGGATAATTTCTTTTGTGCAATGTTCATGTCTTCTCCCCATTTTTCTATTGGGTAGTCTCTCCTTTTCATATTGATTTGTAGAGATTCTTTATACAGGTTAGATACTTAATCCCTTTTCAGATATGAATACTGCAAATGTCTCCCACTCTGTGAGTTGCTTTTTCACTATCTTAACAGTGCCTTCTTAGGAGCAAAAGTTTTTAATCTTAATATATTCCAATTTGTCATTTGCTTCTTTAGGTAAGTGGGGTTTTTTTGCACTATTTAAAAAGTCTTGTCTCTCCAAGATCTTTCACATTTGTATTTGCCATCCATCTGGAACTAATTTTTGTAAATGGTATGATAAGGATCATGATTCATTTTTTCCTTATGAATAGCTAACTAACCCAGCACTGCTTATTGAAAAGACAGTCCTTCCCCATGCATAGATTTTTAAATATTTCCATCAAAAGTGGCACATGTCATTAGCCAGAATTAATGAAGTGACTTTGTCTAACTTCTAGAGGACAGGGAGGTATAAATATTCCCCTTAGCCTATAAAGAGAAGGAAATGAAATTTTGGTGAGCACTGTATCACAGAATATAACTTCAGTAATGTGGGTAAAAGACCAACAAAGTTTGGCCAAAGAAAATAGAGAAAAGGTAATGTTAATTGGAGAAATTTATGAAGATAGTATAGAGTCTTAACCAAAGATTGATAATACAAGGACGAAGAGAGAATAAATAAGCAATGCTTGGAATGAAAAATGCAGTTGCAGGAGTGATTTAAAGAAATCTAAAAGAGCATGTTGGGCAGTTTTATGCCAACCCATTTTCAAACTTAGATGAAATATATGACTTTAAAAGTATATAACTCATCAACCCTGACTGAAATGCAATAGAAAACCTAAATAGACCTCAAGACAATAAATAAATTGACTTAGGAGTTTGGGGAAAAAGTCTTTCCACATAAATAGCATGGCATTCAAATGAGTTTGAGACAAATCCCACCAACCCTTCAAGAAATGCATAATCCATTTTATGTTTATTAAATATTTATTGTGTACCTACTGTTTGCCTGGCACTCTTAGTTTATGTCAGTGAACAGAACAAAGAACTTCTCTCTTTTGGAGTTTACATTTTGGCATAGGGGAAGGACATTAAATAGCAATAGCAAGTAAACAATATAGCATGTTAGAAAATTTTAAGTATTATAGAAAAACAATAGAGTGAGGGAATTGAGAGTTCTTGTAGAAGAGAGTGGGGAGCAGATTTTAGTATAAATTGGGTGGTCAGAGGAAACCTCATTGAAAGGAGGGGATTTGGGCAAAGATCAAAGAGGTTGAGGCAATTAGCTAAGTGGAAATCTCGGAGAAGAGCATTCCAGGAAGAGAGAGAGCTACACAGAAGCCCTGAGACAGGAGCATGCCCAGGGTATTCAAGGAACAAGGAGCCAGTGTTGCAGTGAATGAGGGAGGGTCTTGTATACTATTATAAGAAATTTGGGCCAGGCGTGGTGGTGCATGCTTGTAATCCCAGTACTTGGAAGGCTGAGACAAGAGGATCACAGATTTGCGGCCAGCCTTAGCTACTTAGTGAGGTCTTCTGCAACTTAGTGAGACCCTGTTTCAAAATAAAAAAGATACAAAAATAGGACTGGGGGTATAACTCAGAGGTAGAATGTCCCTGGGTTCAATCCTCAGTACTGCAAAAAAAAAAAAAAAAAGAAAAGAAAAAGAAATTTGGGCTTTATTTTTAGTGAAATCGAAAAACATTGCAGGATTTTGAGCAGAGGACTAAAAGTCTGACTCTGGCTCCTGGGTAAAAAAATAGACTGTGTGAGCTGGGTGCAGTGGTGCATGCCAGTACTTGGGAGTTTAAGACAGGAGAATTGTAGGTTTGAGGTCAGCCTCAGCAATTTAGTCAGATCCTCAGCAACTTAGCAAGACCCTGTTTCAAAATAAAAAACGAAAAGGGCTGAGGTCTATCTCATAGGTAGAATACCCCTGAGTTCAATCTCCAGTACTAATATATGAATATTGATGCTTGTGTGCGCACATGTGCGTGCACACACACACACACACACACACACACACACACACACAATGTGGAAGCAGTGGTAGATTTAGGAAGACATTTTAGGTGTCTGTTGCAGTAATCCAGGTGGAAGATGTTTCTCAGACCAGGTGGTACAACAGAGGTGGATGGTGAGCACAGTGCAGTGGTAGAGCCAGCATGATCTCATCATGAACTGGATGTGGGACATAAAAGAAAGAAAAGTCAAGGAGAACATCAAGATTTTTGACCTAAGCAACTTGTAAGATGGAGTTATTAGAAACAGAGATGGATAAGGTTATGATGGAGCAGATCTTTGCAGGAAAACTCTTTGTTTTAGGACATATTAAGTTTGAGTTGATTTTTGGACAACAGAGTTGAGACACCATTTGGCATTATGAGTTTGGAGCTCAGGAGAGGACTTGGATGAGGATACACATTTTGGGATAATCAGCCTACATGATATTTGAATCCAGACAGCTGGATGAGGTTAGCAAGGGAATTAGTACTAATAAACTGAGGCCCATAGCCTCCAAAATTACAAGGTCAAGGAAAGGAAGAAAACCCAGCAAAGGGACTGGAGGTAGGAGGGAAGCCAAGAGAGTGCTAGCTGCTGGAAGCTAACCTTGTAAAGAAAGGTGTTCAACTATGTCATATATGCTGAACAAGAGCACTTTCAGTGGAGTGGTGGGGGTTGGAATAGTTTTTTTGTTGTTGTATGTTTTTTTTTTTGAGACAGGGGTCTCGCTATGTTGCTCAGGCTTGTCTTGAACTTATGGACTCAATTGGTCCTCTCATCTCTGTCTCCGTAGATGAGATGAGACTACAGATATATGGAGTGGGTTTCAAAGAGAATGAAAGGAAAGAAATTGGAGACAGTGGATATTGAAAATTCTTTTGAGTAATTTTGCTCCAAATAGAAACAAAGAAACGGGGTCGTGACTTGCCAAAAACAGTTTCAGTGGAGTGGTCAGACACCTTGGCTCTAACAGGTTTAAGAGAAAACGGGAAAGGAGAAGTGAAAACAGCAAGCATACACAACCCTTTTGAGGAATTTTTCTTCAAAGAAATGGGATGATGGCTGGTAGGAAAAGTGAGTCAAAGAAAATGTTTTTAAAATGAGAAAAAAGAGTATGTGTACATGCTGATGTGAATGATCAAATAGGGAGCAAAAACCAATGATGTAGGAGATAGAAAGAAGAATTATTGTAGGGATATCCTTGAATAGATGAGGGGAGATGGAATCCAGTGCCTAAGTGGAGGAGGAGGAGTTGGCTTTAGACAAAAACATGACAAGTACCTCTGGTAACCGGCAGGAAGGCAAAGTGTGAGGGTGTGTGCTGGTAGGCGGGTAGAAGTGATGATGAGATCTATGAAATTCTCTTCTGATTGAGTCAGTGTTCTCAGTGAAATAGCAAGATTGTCAAATGAGTGCAAGAATGGGGGAAGAGGCAGTTGGAGTCTGAGGAGAGAGAAGAAAGAATGAAGTTATTGTGAATGGGATTGTTTTCTGGATTTCTTTCTCAGTGGATTCATGGTTGGCGTATATGAAAGCTACTGACTTTTTTAGGTTTATCTTGTACCCTGCTACTTTGCTGAATTTGTTGATTAGCTCTAGTAGACTTTTGGTTGAGTTCTTTGGGTCTTCTAGATATAGGATCATATCATCTGCAAATAGAGATAATTTTAGATCTTCTTTTCCTATTTGAATTCCTTTGATATCCTTCTCCTGTCTTATTGCTCTGACAAGAGTTTCAAGGACTATGTTGAAAAGGAGTGGTGATAGTGGGCATCCTTGTCTTGTTCCTGATTTTAAGGGGAATTCTGGCAATTTTTCCCCGTTCAATATGATATTGGCTTTGGGTTTCTTATATATTGACTTGATGATGTTGAGGTACATTCCTTCTATTCCAATTTTCTGTAGAGTTCTTAGCATGAATGGGTG
>PVJS01025819.1:0-27535 GCA_004027185.1 Glis glis
TCTCTCTCTTTCTCTCTCTCTCTCCTCTCTCTCTCTCTCTCTCTCTCTCTCTCTCTCTCTTTCTCTCTCTCTCTCTCCCTAGTGAGGCCCTCCACAACTTCGTGAGACCCGGTTTCAAAAATAAAGCATAAAAAAAAATAGGGCCGGGGGTGTAGCATGGAGGTAGAACGCCCCTGCGTTCAATCCCCGGTACCACAAAAATAAAAAAATAATAATAATCTCACATTCTGGTACTACAGTTCTTCATTGAATACTACTCTTATACTACCACTACTCTAAAATCTTTACTATTTTCTTTGTAGAATTTGGGGAGGGGAGCCATGAGATTATAATTCATCTTATGATTTGGGGGAAAATGTTGATAACCTCTGCTTTAGAGGGTAGCTACTAGCTTTGTTGGAGACAAAAGTGGGATATAAGTACTTTTGAACTCTGGAAATTTGCTGGTCTAAAACAATGTTTCTGAAAACTGTTAAACATCCCAAAATAATTGCTTGCAGTTGTGTTTGGACAGGATTCTGTGTTTCCTACATTTTTACAGCCTTATAGCCACTTCTTATTCCCACAAGTATATAAATCAAAACTAAAGTTATTTCAGAACAACTTTGAAACTGGAGTTTCAAAGGTAAAAAGATTTTCCCCTTTCTCTTTATTCAAAGAAGAGGTTGTATTTTATGTCTCTGTATCTAGGTAAAGCAAGATGGCTGTGACACGATAAATTTAATAGTGTTCTAAGTATGAGTAAAATGAATAGTTTGAATTATTTAAAATCTTTTAAAATATCATTTTATTATACTATAAAATTTCCTTAGGAATTCTTAGTTTAAATATAAAATAAAAAATAAAGATTGCATACACTCATTCAAAACTATTTAAGTCCTGGCCAATCACGATGCATCTCAATTTGTTTCCTATGTACCCAGAATGTGATGTTAATTTAGATCTTTATTCCTTAAATATTTGCATCTAGCTATTCCTTACTTAGAAGAACATGGTAGCTTTCCCCTGGAAGGATATGAAATGATTACCCATCCCTCAAAATTCAAGTAAATGACGCTCCAAGATTCTATACCAACTTAATCACACAACATTTGCACGCCCCAATGTAAAGGTCTTAGCTGCTATTTTCCTCCTCTGCAACTGGTTAATTTTACCACTTGGAAAATATGCCCATGACCAAGATGTCTTACATTAGTAGAATGAGTTTAGGCTCAAACTAGACATGAATGAACTCTATAAATATTATTGCACTACTTTCTGCAAACCACAAAATTTAGGTCTTAAGTCTACTCAAGGATTTTGTGGTCTAGTAGAATATTTAAGGATAGGGTTAAAAAGGAGGGAAATGGAAATTTTATTATATGCCTGTAAGGCAATAGATACTTAGTTATTTAATTCTAGAAATGATCTTATAAAACAGATAAGATGATATTAACTAGTATTCCTCAAAAAAAATACAAGTTTGCAGGTGCATGGCACAATCCCAGCCACTTGGGAGGCTGAGGCAGGAGGATTGCAAGTTTGAGGCAACTTAGTGAGACCCAGTCTCAAATAAAATGAAAGGGTTCAGTGGTAGAGTGTCTAGCATGTATGAGGTCGTGGGTTCAATACCCACTTCCACCCCCCCACCAAATCTATCTATCTCTCTCTCTCTCTCTCTCTCACACACACACACACACACACACACACACACACACACACAAGATTGCTTATTATCTCTCTGTCTTTCATTGCTAGAGTCTCAGAATACCACATTTCTTTCTTTTTTTGTGTCACTGGGGATTGAACCCAGGGGCATCCTACCTCCAAGCTACACCCCCAGCCCTATTTTATTTTTATTTGAAAACAGGGTCTCGTTAGGTTGATGAAAGTTTTACTAGTTACTGAGGCTGTCCTTGAACCTGCGATCCTCCTGTCTCGACCTCCCAAGTACTGGAATTACAAGCATGTGCCACCACACCTGGCTAGAATAACACATTTCAACTTGTTACTTTGACCCAATTACTAGTCCCCATTCAAGGAGGATTTGTGGTGATCAGGTGGCAGGTAAATTGAGTTATAGGTCAAGTTTGAATTTAGTGGGCTCAGTAGGTTTGTGAGTCCACTCTGTTTTTCCCCAGTTCCATACTATATAATTGTTAGACATACTTGGCAACTGGTTGTGTCCCTACATTGGCTCACTCTCATTTTTGGACCAATGGTCATTAGGGTAGGAAAAGTCAAGAGCGAGCTGTTGGAATTTCTCCTTCCTACCAGAACAGAAAGCCAAAAGATAGACATAACTGGAGGAACCACAGAGATTCCTAATGTCCTCATATGCTTGAATGAGGCAGAAGTGCTGATTCCTAATACAGCTCCACTTAATGCATTTACTGGGCCTGGGCAGAAAGCAGATGGACTTAAAACATGACTGGATTATTTCAATATCACTTGGAGGTGATTCCTTGGTATTAGCTTTCCTAGGTGTAATATCTTTGCTGGTATAAATCAGTTCAGATCCTGACACCTGATATGGAAAATGCTCCCCTGACACTTACCAGTTTGCCACCACCGAGAGAACTTTGATTTTCCTTGACAGGGTCAATAGTTTGCCTTCAAGTCTTGCCGCATGCATGTGGCAGCATACCAGCTCTCATTCTATGGTCTGCAGAGACTTCAATCACCTTGACATTTTGCCAGCATCACACCGGCCTGCTGCATTGATGACATTACACAAATTGAATCTGATGAGCAGGAAGTAGCAGGCACTACAAGGGTTCCAGTCAAACTTCATGAATGAACCTGAGGATGGGAGATAAACCCTATGAAAAGTCAGTCAGCCACCTCTGCTATCGATGGTTTTACAACGTGAGTTTGGAAACAATGCTTTGAAAGTATGGAGATTCTATCTTACCAGATTTAGCACAATGTCCTCCAGATCTATCCATGTTGTTGCAAATGATATAACTGCATTCTTTTTTATGGCTGAACAACATTCCACTGTGCATATGTATCATATTTTCCTTATCCATTCATCAGTTAACGGACTCAGGCTGTTTCCATTTCTTAGGTATTGTAAATAATGCTGCAGCTGTCTCTTCAGCATACTGTTTTTATTTCCTTTGGCTCTCTACCTAGGAGTGGGTAGATAGTCCATACGGTAGTTCAATGTCTAGTTTGTTGAGGAACCTCCAAAGGGTTTTCCATAACGACGAGCCCACCTTTCTATTTTCTGCCATGTGATGTTAGAGCTGGATCTCTGCAAATCGCAGTTCTCGGGTAGCAGCTACTTCTCGTTAGCCAATAAGGGGCTCTAGCGGGGACCTGGAAGGGGGTAGAGGCCGAAAAGGCTTGTGCCTTCCTGTTGCTCCCTGTGAACGCACTGCTTGTGGCTCTGGTGAGTGTCACCTGGTCACTCTAGCAGCAGCACTTTCTTACCAAGCGGTCTCTAAATCCATTTGCAACACTTGCAGAACCAGCTTTATCACCTCACCCCACCTCCTCCCTTTCCAGCAGAGAACCAGACACAGCTACTAGCTGGTAGGACACTGTTTCTCTGATACTTGTCTAGGGCTTGGTCCATGGAGCCCTCTTCTGAGCTGGGAGACATTACTAGCAGTGGATTAGAGCCTATCTTTTCAGAGGTTTCAGCTCCACGGGGTTCCTTATCCAAGTATCTAAATGTTAACGCTTCTCACCTCTTCCCTTTCCCCCTTCACCCAAGGGAACTTGGTGAAGGGGGAAACTCTTTCTCTCTCTCTCTCTGTCACACACACACACACACACACACACACACACACACACACACACACACACTTGCTTTTCCAGCACTTGCTACCTCCGGAGTTTTTAGAACTCCCTTTTTAGCTATTTTGTTACTTGGTTAACAACTTTACACACCTAATTAACATTCGCATTAAATTCTGCTTACAAAACTGATGTGAATTCTCTCTTGATCAGATCTTGGTCTAATGCAAGGGTTCGATCCGTCAGTCCTGCTTTGTGTGTCTAGTGTAGGCTTGGGAAGGGATCAGCTCTACCTAAGTTATATAGAATAAAATTGGGTAAGGAATGGTCAGCCAAAGGAGGGAAAAATGTGGTACTATTGCCAAGAGAGGTAAAGAGGGATGAGGCAGAAGTCACAGCTAAGCATTAAGTTAATCTTTATTTTTTTAATTTTAATTAATTAATTAATTAATTAAATTTTTGAGGTACTGGGGATTGAACCCAGGGGCATTCTACCTCTGAGCTATACCTCCAGCCCCTATATTTTATTCTTTATTTTGAAACAGGGTCTCACTAAATTGCGGAGGGTCTCAATAAGTAGCTGAGGCTGGCCATGAACCTGCGATCCTCCGGTCTCAGCCTCCTAAGTACTGGGATTACAAGTGTGCGCCAGCACGCCTGGCAAATCTTTAATATTATAAAATATTATGTCAATCTTTTTCTTCTCTCCAAAAACCTTTTTAGCTGTGAAGGTTAAAAAGACAAACCACAGAATTGGAGAAAATTTTTGCAAATAATATATATGCCTGATAAGGGATTAATATCTAGAATATAGAAAGAACTATTACAAGTCTGTAATAAAAAACCTACCCAATTAAAAATGGACAAAGACTGCCGGGTGTGGTGGCGCATTCTTGTAATCCCAGTACTTGGGAGGCTGAGACAGGCGGATCTCAGGTTCGAGGACAGCCTCAGCAAGTAGTGAGACTTTCATCAACCTAGTGAGACCCTGTTTCCAAATAAAAATAAAATAGGGCTGGGGGTGTAGCTCGGAGGTAGAATGCCCCTGGGTTCAATCCCAGTACCAAAACAAAATGGGCAACGATGTGAAGAGACACTTCTCCAAAATATTTACAAATGGCTAATAAGCACAGGAAAAGATACTCGACTTTACTAGCCATCAGGGAAATGGAGATCAAACCGCTGTGAAATTCTGCTTCACACCGAGTAGGATGGTCATAATCAGACAGACAGGTGACAAGGTGGGGAAACTGGAACCCTCATATTACTGGTGGGATTCTAAAATCAGTGGCAAACTGCTTTAGAAAACAGTCAGTTTTCCCAAATAGTTTAACATGGAATTACCACCTTATCCATCAATTCCACTTTTAAGTATATATCCAGGAGATATTAAAACAGATGCCCACATAAAACTTGTACATGAAATTCACAAGCCAGGCATGGTGGTGCACACCTGTAATCACAGTACTCAGGAGGCTGAGACAGGAGGATTGCAGGTTTGAGGACAACCTCAGCTATGTAGTGAGACTTTCAGCAACCTAGCAAGACTCTGCTTAAAAACAACAAATAAAAAAGGGCTGAGGTGTAGCTTGGAGGTAGAATGTCCCTGGGTTCAATCTCTAGTACCCCTGCCCCCAAAAAAAGAAAGAAAAAGAAAAAGAAATGCTCAGTAGCATTATTGATGATACCATAAAGTAGAAGCTAGCCAAACATCTATTAGTGGATGAATGGATGAACAGAAGAGGATGCAATTTGGGAATATTATTTGGGAATCAAAAAAAATGATGCAGACTATAAGACGGTTGAAACTTGAAAACCTGCTGAATGAAAGAAACCAATCACAAAGGACCCAGTACCGTATGATTACAATTAAACGAAATGTTTAGAACAGGCAACTCTATAGACCGAAAGTAGATTAGTGGATTACTAGGGCTGAAGGAAATGGGGTGGGTAGGGGAGGTAAAGGTATAGAGGTTTGTGTGTGTGTGTATGTGTGTGTGTGTGTGTGTGTGTGTGTGTGTGTGTATGTGTGTAGTAATGGAAAGATTCTAAAGTTGGTTTTGGTGACTAATGCACAACAATGTAAATACATTAAAAGCCATTGAGCTGGCCGTGGTGGTGCATGCCTGTAATCCCCGTCCTTGGGAGGTTGAGACAAGAGGATAACAGGTTCGAGGTCAGCCTCAGCAATTTAGTGAGACCCTGTTTCTATTTTTCTTTTTTTGTGATGCTGGGGATTGAACTCAGGGGCATTATACCTCTGAATTACGCCCCCCAGCCCTATTTTATTTTTATTTGAAACAAGGGTTTTGCTAGGCTGACGAGAGTCTCACTACTTGCTGAGGCTGTCCTCGAACCTGCAATTCTCCCATCTCAGCCTCCCAAGAACTAGGATAACAGGCATGCACCACCATGCCCGGCTCTGTGAGATCCTGTTTCAAAAAAATAAAATAATTTTTAAACAGGCCTAGGAGTTTAGCTTGGAGGTAGGATGCCTCTGGGTTCAATTCCCAGTACCCCCGAAAAAAGCCATTGAGTTGTATACTTTAAATGAGCAAATTGTGTATTAGGTGAATTGTATCTCAATAAAGTTGTTTAAAAAGTGTCGTATACGCAGTAGGCATGTTATACATTCTTATTCGTGCACCAGTCAAATAACCAAGTGGATTTAACGAACCATACTTCTGCACTTCTATGTATTTTAGTGGTAAAGCAGAAAAGAAAATGTATGCAATTGTTTTCAGCGTCTTTCAAAGGAAAAAACAGCAAAATTTACTGACAAGATATTTGGGCGCTAATACTTCACTTCTTTTTCTCCTCTGAATCATTCTCAAGTGGGTCTCTGCCAGCTTGCTCGTGTTCCATGCCCATCACCTGGTGCAGTCAGAAAGCCGCCATCTGTTCCCTTTCATTGCCAAAACATCATAGATTACCCACAGGTAGTAAATGCTGAAAAGATAAATCTTCCAGATACTCATCATTTTGCAAGACTATGTTACAATGATGTTTTGATCACCTTGATGTGAAAATGATACTCCCGTGGGATGAAATATTTTGATCAGCCAAATTGAATCAGCAAACGTGAATGCTTTACGTGGTGAGCAGCACAGCAGGGTGGAGCATAGCCATCGGAAGGAGTCATGGTCAGAAAGCTTAGGACAGGAAAGGGGATGTTGTAAAGGCTTAGAAGACCCATGTTTGTTACCAGCAGGAGCATCCCCACCCCAGGGCCTCAGAAGGCTGGAAAGCCGGGATTGCTGGTCAGGGAGGGAGCAGCCTTGATATGGACAGCTCTGAGTTTTTAATGTCTCAGCTTTGTTTGCTGAAATAATACATTTGGACACTGGGAGCTATCACCAGGATTTTCTTTGGTTAAAGGTCAAAGACGTTGTATTATTTTACTGTTGTTTTGTAGTAATGCTTGATGTCATTATGACATGTACACGCTTCATAAAAGTTGAATGACTGAATGAATGAACACATCCATCACTCTGAATGAAATGACACCTGTTATTGTCACTGGTATCACTGGGCTGCCACCTTTCCTAACTCATGACAGTGGGGATCATAGACTTAGGTTCTTGCTCTTTTTTTTTCTGTGGTACTGGGGATTGCACCCAGGGGCATTCTACCTCTGAGCTCCACTCCCAGCCCTATTATTTATTCTTTATTTTGAAACAGGGTCTCACTAAGTTGTGGAGGGCCTAAGTAGCTGAGGCTGGCTGCAAACCCGGATCCTCCGGTCTCAGCCTCCCAAGTACTGGGATTACAAGCATGCGCTGCCACATCAAAACTTTTTTTAATGGAGCACTTTGACATTTGGAAATAACTAGCAGTTAGGAAAAAAAATCTTAAATTTGAGGGAAAAGGAAGAAGTATTTGGAAATATAGTCGGCAAAACATCCTGTATCCCAACTGAAATATTACTAACTGAAATATTACTAACTTCATCTACCTCTAAAAATTACTTACTACTTTTCTTATCACTCTGCTTTATGAATTATTCTGATTGGGGGTAATCTGAATGTGTGTGTGTGTGTGTGTGTATGTGTGTGTGTGTGTGTGTGTGTGTGTGTATGTGTGTACATAAGCGTATTCTTTGCAATGATTTTTTAGAACAAATGTGGCTATAGTGCAAGACCACCTGCTCCCTGACCTGCCCCTAGAAATTCTTTTTTTGTGTGTGTGTGGTACTGGGGATGGAACCCAGGGGCATTCTACCTCTGAGCTACACCCCCAGCCCTATTTTATTCTTTATTTTGAAACAGGGTCTCACTAAGTTGCAGAGGCCTCACTAAGTAGCCGAGCCTGGCTGTGAACCTGTGATCTTCTTGTCTCAGTCTCCCAAAGTACTGGGATTACAGGCATGCACCATCATGCCTGACAGCCCCCAGCAATTCTGAAACTGTTCTCAAGAGATCAGAAAACTGTCTTTCCTTTCTATCTTTGTAAAAACAAAACCAAAACAAACCTGATGATCAGACAGCCATCATCTGCCCAGCACCTGGTCCATGTCCTCCTACCATCCCTTCCCTCTGCTCTGACAAGCACTCTGCCCTGGCTCCTGGAAGACAACACCCAACCATCTCCCTTTACTTCTCACTGCACTGAGAAAATACCGGGGCCCTTCTGGATGTAATGGCCTATCATTACGCATCTGGTCCCTACCATTTTCTGGCTAGATGCCTTCAGGACCTTCTTAGATTGTGTGTGTGTGTGTTTGTGTGTGTGTGTGTGTGTGTGTGTGTGTGTGTGTGTGTGTGTGATTTCAGTGACCTAGTAAGAAGGATGAAAGAAAGAGATTCAAAGGAAGTTATTCTGCTAAATCTCAGGCAGAAAAAAAGGAAGTCAGACATAGGCATCACTGTAAGCTGGGCATGGTGGTGCATGCTTGTAATCCCAGTACTTGGGAGGCTGAGACAGGAGAATCATGGGTTTGAAGCCAGCCTCGGCTACTTAGCGAGGCTCTCAGCAACCTAGTGAGACCCTGTTTCCAAATAAGGAATAAAGTTGGGCTAGGGGTGTAGCTTGGAGGTAGAATGCCTCTGGTTCAATCCCCAGTAACTAACACACACACACACACACACACACACACACACACACACACACACATACACACACATACACACTCACACACAGACACACACAGACACACACAAACACACACATGCATTGGTGTGAGAAGCAGAATGCTATGGGACAGAGGTCGCAGCCCTTACCGGGCATCATAATCATGGGAAACAGTAAAAGCTGACTAGATGCCCAACCCAAGAGATTTAGACTCCTCTGATCTGCATGCCCAGGCGTTTCTAATGGGCAGCCTGGCTGAAAACTTCTGGTGTAGAAAAGAACTTGAGTGTGGGAGTCGGGTTGTTCCAGGTTCTCCTTAGGCTTCTCTCAGTCTCAGTTTTCTTATGGGTTAAACAGAGTTAATATGAATTGTAAATCAGATATCATCTGGCACCTAGTTCATGCTTAATAAGTAGCTCACAGTGGAATACTATGCAGCCATTAAACTCACATTTTAAGCTGGGCATGGTGGCACAAGCCTGTAATCCCAATAGTTGGGAGGCTGAGACCAGGAGGATTGCAGGTTTGAGACCAGCCTCAGCAATAGCAAGACTCTCAGCAACCTAGCAAGAACTTGTTTCAAAATAAAAAGAGCTGGGGATATAGCTTGGAGGTAGAATGCCCCTGGGCTCAATCCTCAGTACTGAAACCAACAACAACAAAAATCACCTCATATTTTAGAAGGCTGTTTTAATGATCTAAGAATATAAACATTCCCTCATCCCCATTCCCTTGCCCCCAGCCCTCCAGCATATTTTTGCCAGCACATGAACCCGCACGTGTAGAAACCACTAGTTCACACTAGCACAGAGTGAAGCAAGCAAGGAGCCACGTAAGCTGGGAGCAGCACCACGAGTCTGACTGCTCAGGTTTGGATCATGACCCAGAGTCTGAGACCAGCCCCACACAAACCAAAAGTTTTAGGCATGAGGGAGAGGCCAAGCCAGCCAAGAAAAACCCAGGTAACATTCCCAAAATAAAGGGGAACAAGTGTTAGGCAAAATAGCTTTCTCTACAAACACCTATGTGATAGGGTTGTTCTGAGGATGAAATAAAATATTGTATATAAAAGTGATTTTTCAGTGTTGGGCACATCAGTATTTAGTCAAGCATACAAATTATTTTTATGAAAGCAGCACATTGTGGACACTCAGTATAATTAGATGAGGAAAGATAACCTTTATGTTTCTGGGTTTTATGTTTAGGTCTATAACCTATCTCAAATTAATTTTTGTCTAGTGAGTGAGTCAGGGGTCAGATTTTATTTCTGCCCATAGACATATCCAGTTGTTACAGCAGCCTTAAAAAAAAAGGCTTTCCTAATTAAATTAACTTGGCTCCTATTTTCCCATTTCGATTGCATGCTTTGGAAGGGCTTAGGTTTTGTATTATGATGCTTTATGTTTGTATTAATTAGGATTTGGTTCAATTCTGAAATAATAGAGAACCAACATAACAGTAGCTCAAACAAGTATATCAACTAGGTATCCCAGAATAACAAACCATCCCCAAATCCATCGGCTTAAGTCGATAATCCTTTAGGACTGTTGGCTGGATTTTTCGAATCTGGCCTGGGCTGGCCTGGGTAGTTCTCAGTTGTGGCCGACTCCTTCTTTCGGGAACTGGAGTGGGGGGTACGGGGTAGGTAGATTAACCAGGGATGCTCTTTTTCTGGTAAAGGAAGAGACACGACACAGCAGAGAGAAATGTCGGGGGCTTCCTAAGGCCCAGGCTCAGAACCAGCACACGGTTATCTCTACCCAGGAAGCATTCACACGGTCAAGCCCAAAGTCCAAGGGTGGTGATGCACTCTGCCCAAGGAAAGGATGGCATGGATATGGGGAGGAAGCAAGAATTAGACGCAGTTAGCTTGATGTGGTGGCGCACACCTGTAATCTCAGTACTTGGGAGGCTGAGACAGGAGGATCTCAGGTTGGAGGCCAGCCTCGGCAATTTAGCAAGGCCCTGAGCAAATTAACGAGATCTTATTTCAAAATAAAAAATAAAATAAGGCTAGGGGTGTAGCTCAGAGGTAGAACGCCCATGGGTTCAATTCCTAGTACTACACACTAAATACATACATACATACATACATGCATACATACATACATACATAAACAGGGGCAGTTATTCAGCTTTCCCTCAGAGGAGAGTCCTGAGGTCAGGTTCAGGGCTGGCACGGGTCTTACACTTCTCAGGAACACAGGCTGCTTCTACCTTATCGCTCATCTGTGCTTGAGCTCTGCGTCCAAGTTAACTCACAGACCAGTGTGGCTTCTTCAGCTATAGCCATCAGGTAGGAGGAAGGGACAAAGTAGAAAGAGGATAAGAGGTGCATGCCACCTGCCATTTAAGGAAGGATCCGAGAAGTGCCACAGGACACTTCCACAACACGTGGGGAGACTGAAGATGTAATTTTATCCCAGTCAGCCACACAGCCAAGTACATCAGGGGATCTCCTACTAAGAAGTAAAGGAGAGATATTGGGAACAAGTGATGATTTGTACGTATAACCTCCTCCAGAGTATGGATTCAATACATATTTATTGCTTTTATTTTAATATATATGCTATGAAACACTGGCTGTTAATTTGTCTATGAAAGGGTAGTCATTATCAATAATAACGAGAAAAATGCTTTTAAAAATTCAGTGATTCAAATTTTTTAGTGTGTGTGGTACTGGGGATTGAACCCAGGGGCATTCTACCTCCAGGCTATACCCCCAGCCCTATATTTTATTCTTTATTTTGAAACAGGGTCTCACTAAGTTGCAGAGGGCCTCACTAAATAGCTGAGGCAGGCCGCGAACCTGGATCCTCTGGTCTCAGCCTCCCAAGTACTGGAATTACAAACATGTGCCACCATGCCCGGCTTCCTATTTTTTTTTTAAACAGGGTCTCGTTACGTTGCTAAGGCTATCCTCGAACCTATGGTCCTCCTTTTCCAGCCTCCCATGTACTGCGATTACAGGCGTGCACCACCACACTCCGCCAGTGATTCTAATTTATTTAACACTGTTAAGTGCTTCTTTCGGGTCTCAACTGAGAAACCTTTTTTTTTTTTTTTGGTATAAATGGCAGTATTCTCTGCATTTCTAGACTTAATGCATTGACTTCGGCAAGTATTTAACCAAGGGATTAGAAGAAATAATATTGAGAACCACATCAAGGTACCACTATATACCTATTAAAATGGCTAAAATAAAACACAAATGGCAGCAAGGATGTGAAGCAATTGGAGCTCTCATACATTGGTGGTAGGAATGCAAAACAGTACAGGTGCTTTGTGGAATAGTTTGGAACTACTTGTAAAGCTAAATATTCACTTACCATAAGATACATTAATCCCATTCGGAGGTATATATCTAAGAGGAATACAGACACATGTCCACACCAAAACTTCTATGCACATGTTTATATTAGCTTTATTCATAGTCACTAAAACCCAGAAACAATCTTTATGTCTGTGTTCAGGCAAATGAATGAACAGTTCTATCACATCCTTGCAATGAAATATGACCCAGGAACCAAAAGGAATCAATTACTCATACCTGTAGCAACATGGATGAATCTCAAAAGAATTATGCAAGCCGGGTGTGGTGGGACACACCTGCAATCCCAGTACTTGGGAGGTTGAGATAGCAGAATCACAGGTTCAAGGACAGCCTCAGCAACTTAAACAACTCAGCAACTTAGCAAGACCCTGTTTCTCTCTCTCTCTCTCTCTCTCTCTCTCTCTCTCTCTCTCTCTCTCATACACACACACACACACACACACACACACACACACACACACACACACTGTGCTAGGGGAAAGAAGCCAGAATCAAAAGTTACAAATTATATGATTTCATTTATATGACATTCTGGAAAGAGCAAAACCACAAGGACAGAGAAATAGGTAAGTAGCTGCTCCACGCTGGGAGCAAGGGTGGTGTGTGTGTGAGGGTTGATTACCAAAAGGCACAGGGGCCATTTTTCGGCGATGGAAGTGTCCTTTATCTTGATTATGATGGTGATTACAGGATTGTGTATGCTACCAAATTTCATAGAACTGTTCACCTAAAATGGGTGACTTTTATTGTATACAAATTATACCTCAATAATCCTGACAAAATCCTCTGCTTTATTTTTTATCTGACATTGCTCTCTCCCCCTCCCCATTTTATACAAGTCTGAAGCTCAGGAGGGAAAAATGATTATGGTTTAAATCAATGGATGAAACTATTCTTAAAAAAGGAAACAGGGAGATTGGTTTAATTTCCACAGCCAAAGATTTATGTACAGCATGGAATTAAATCTAGCTTCAGAGAACTAATTACTTTTACATTTTGCATGTTAGACTAATCTCTGCAATTGCACAGTGTGAAATAGAGAAACCTATTCAGGAGAATGCCTGTCTCTCCGCATTGCATTGTCTGATACTGACTCAGACAAGTCGAAGTCCACTGGACATGGAAGAGCTAGAAGAAATTGCTTTCATAATGCAGAATGACATGTCCTGGAACTATGGAAATGATACGAGAAATTTCTGCAAGACCAGGTGTTCTGTTCTGGTAAAAGATTAGTCATCGCTCCCTCACAGACTCAAGATGCAGCCAGTGGCTTTCATTATCACCTCAGCTTACTAAGCTGGAGAACCGAAGATGTTGCTGAAGGAGGGCTAGAGTACGGTGGTGGTGAGAAGATAGAACCAGGTGGCTGGAGGAGAGAAGGCTCCAAGGATGGGCTGAGGGTGTGTGTGGGGGGCAGGAAGAATGTTATTATTGGGATGGGACCCGCTCCATCCTGTAGGCAATGGAGAGTCATAGTAGGAACCAGAAGGGTACTATTTGCATTTTGAATAAATCCCGCTGGTAACGCTGAGGAGTGTGGAAGGAAGTGTGGGGTAAGAGGTGAGACTGGACAGTGGACATGTTTAGTTGATGTAGGAGATTCCTGCAATGGTCCAGGTGAGAGACTATGGCCGTCCTAGGATGAAAAACAGTCACCATGGGGTGGAGAGGGACAACTCTGAGAGTGCTGTTGTACTCCATCTTCTTCAGGATACAGTTCTGAGAAAGATTTAGAAACTCAGAGAAGGTTCAGTTGTTTTCAAATGTGACTTAAAAGGCGAGTCACCAGCTGTGTCATCTTAGTAGTTTCATTCTCAGGCAGGGCTGTTCGACAAAGCTAGAAAAATGGCCCAACAATTTGAGGCTTAAATGGTAAGGGCCGGGAGCTGGGGATACTGGCCAGGTCTTAGGTGCTACTTCTGAGGCTGGGGGTTTTTGATTATTTTTCTTATATAGAAGAGAGGTGTGATCAGGGGAAGGGTGAAAGAGACCAGGCAGGAAAAAGAATCACAAAAGCATGCATTCATGGTATGTTCCAAATTCCCACAGCAGGTGGAGTTTGGATTGGTTTAAAATGGTATAAAATAAGGGGCTATGTTGTTGCAAAACTAATGACCAGGCCTGGAATCCCAGGGTGCTCTTGCGTTTGGCGCCACCTGCTGGCCTATGCCTGTTCTGTCTTAATGTCTTCCAGCAGTTACTTATCATCTAAAAACTTCTACCCTTCATTTTCTGGAGCAAATGCTAAGCTAGACAAATACTAAAGTGAGTGAAGACCAGTAGGGTATCAAGCAAACTGGAGCACATGGCCACTCAAATTCTGAGTCCTGCCGGGTGTGGTGGTGCACGCTTGTAATCCCAGTACTTGGGAGGCTGAGACAGGAGGATTGCAGGTTCGCGGCCAGCCTCAGCTACTTAGTGAGGCACTCCGCAACTTCGTGAGAGCCGATTTCAAAGTGAAAGTATATAAAAAAAATAGGGCTGGGGGTGTAACTAGGAGGTAGAACGCCCCTGGGTTCAATCCCCGGTACTGCAAAATAAATAAATAAATAAATAAATAATCTGAGTCCTATGTCTGCCTGGGATTTCCAGGAATCTCCTGGTTGGCTGATGCTTGCTTCTTTGGTCTGATTTTTTTTTTCTTGGTACCGGGGATTGAACTCAGGGGCATTTTACCAGTAAGCTATATCCTCAGATCTTTTTATTCTTTATTTTGAAGCAGGGTCTCACTAAGTTGCCAAGGCTAATCTCGAACCTGTAATTCCTCCTGTCCCAGCCTTCCAAGTATTGGGGTGATAGGCATGCGCCACCATGCCTGGCTTCCTTTGGTCTATTATTGGAACATAGAGCTGGGATCATGAAAATCCATCCTCTGCCTCTTCGTTGTCCAAGATGGGGAGGACATTCCGTTTCTGGGCCTTCTGCTACTTTACCTTTCACTCTGTTTTTCTTCACCACCCAGAAGATATGAATATCAGCCTGACACCTTTTGGGGCGGGCAGAGCACAGGATCTAATGACCACTTGCGTTATATCCAAATTGGCATCTTCAGGCTTGTGTTTTTCTATATCATGGTGATCATCAAGAAAAAAATAGCAAAAACTTTGCAAAGTAAATCATCTTGAGTATTCGTATGCCTCTGTATCTTGATTTTACATGTCTTCTTTGTATAGATCTGTTTTAGTTCCCGGCACTGAATACTTTCTGTGTTGCTCCAACTAGACTGTGAGCAGCTGCAGGGCTGGGGCCAGACCTTTTTATTTTAACCTTTCCTCATTATTTCTTATCACAGGGCTTGAGCCTTGTCAAGCATTTATTCAATTAAACTAACATCTAATTCTAATGACTACTATTAATTTCAGCAACGGAGTTAGAGGGATTATTTCAAAGGAGGACCAACCCACAATTATTTGTAGCCTCCCTATAGATTCAATAGTAGATCCTAACACATTGTTTGATCATAATATTCATCAATGATTTTCTCGGCAGTGATCATAACAGATCAACACTGTCACACCAACCCTGACAAGGGCAGGGGTTTTATTTTCAGTGATATTTCTTAGCTTCCAAGGAGCAAAGGAAGCCAAGTGAACTCGTTTCTGATTTAGCATGGCTAAGACTTAGGATATTTTGGAACATTTTTCACAATGGTAGGTGATGATGGTAGATTGATACATGTTTAACACTCAGTGCTCCTGAAAAAAAATCCCCGATTTTTAGGGTTTACCTACTTCTGCGGTGTAAATACTCTCGTTGTGGCTTATTCCAAACTATCAATGTGTGATCACTGAATAAGGATCTGGGAAGAGAGGCTCATAACCAGCTTTTGGCAGCTGTTGTGAGCAGATCCAGCACCCCTTACTAGGTCAGTGCAAGCTGACTGGGCCTGTGGCTATTCTCACTTCTTAGTGTTCAATAGGTATTTATTGAGCAGCTATTGTATAGGTTTATTGAATAGGTCATTCATCCAATAGATATTTATTGAGCAACTACTGGATTGGTTCTTGGGGAACAAAAAAGATTCTACCCTTATGGGACTTGAATTCTTCTGGGGAGGGGGAGACAAGATGAGTCATGAACATGTTTAACAGTAAGTTATCTAATACAAGGCGGCAACAAGGGCTATGAGGAAGATGTAAATAGCCCAGGATAAAGGCAATCAAGAGTGTGGGAGAGCTTGTAACACTGAATAGGAGGATGTGAGTGGGCTGCTCTAGGAGGATGATGTTTGAGCAGGGATTTGAAGGACGTGATGAGGACAGACTTGTGGATATCTAGGGCCAGGGTCCTGCAGGCAGAGAAAGAGCCAGAGTGAAGGCTGTGAGGTGGGAGGCAGCAGGGCTTGCTAGATGGACTTTAGGAAGGTCAGCTAAATGGGGGAGACAGAAGCGGGGTGTGGTGGTACATGCCTGTAATCCCAGTACTTGGGAGGCTGAGACAGGAGGCTCGCAGGTTCGCAGCCAGCCTCAGCTACTTAGTGAGGCCCTTTGAAACTTAGTGAGACCCTGTTTCAAAAATAAAAAATAGGGAAGGGGTTGTAACTCAGAGGTAGAATGCCCCTGGGTTCAATCCCCGGTACTGCAAAAAAGAAAAGAAAAAAAAAAGAAAAAATGGGGAGATGAGAGAGAGAGAGAGAGAGAGAGAGAGAGAGATTGTGTGAGCGATTGTGAGAGAGAGTAGACGAGCGAGCGAGCTAGCTCTAGACAGAAGGAGAGCCCACAGGGTGGAGTGGTGGCTTTGGGAGGGGAGGAGAGACATGCTGGGATACTGTGAGGACTCTGCTTTCTCTCAGAATGGAGCACACTGCAGAGACAGCATATCTGACTTAGGAGTTGAAAGTATCGCCTGGGCTCACAGCAGGAGCAGACTCTGACTGGAACAGAAGAGGATGGTGAGGGAGACAGGGTAGGCAGCCATCGCAGGCTGGCAGGGAGCATCTTACCCCGGGGGCATGCTGGAAGTAGAGCTGCAAGGTTTGCTCACCAGCTGGACGGAGGGTTGCATTAGTTAACTAGAGCCACCATAAAACAGTACAACCAAGTGGTTGCTTCAAAACAACACAATCTACTGTCTCACAGCCCTGGAGGTTAGGAGTCTGAAATAAGGAGTGGAAGGGCCGTGCTCCCCATGAGCACTGCAAGGGGACAGTCCTGCCTCTCCTCTCCTTATAAGGACACCAGTCACACTGGATTAAGGGCACACTCACTCCAATATAACCTTCTCGCAACTAATTACACCTACAATGACCCTACTTTCAAACACAGATGGTTTCTGACTTAAGATGTTTCAACTTATAATTTTTTATTTTATGATGGTGCAAAGTGATAAGCATTCAGTAGCAACTGTACCTTTTTTTTTTTTTGTACTGGGAATTGAACCCAGGGGCATTCTACCTCTGAGCTACACCCCCAGCCTTTTTTATTGTTTATTTTGAAACAGAGTCTTGCTAAGTTGCTGAGGCTGGCCTTGAACCTGCAATCCTCCTGTATCAGCCTCCCAAGTACTGGGATTACAAGCATGTACCACCATACCCAGCCAGCAACTGTACTTTGAATTTTTAATTTTGATCTATTCCTGGGCTAGTGATATGTGGCACGGTGCCCTCTTGTGGTGCTGGGCAGTGGCAGTGAGCTGAAGTTCCCAGTGGACCATGCGGTCAGGAGGGTGCTGCAGAGGTGGCCACTCTGCAGGGTGCTGTTTTGCTAAGTTACGAGGCTTCATAGGTCAGGTGTGTTCAATACACTTAGGACGTGTCCAACTTACAACAGGTTTATCAAGGCATAACCCCACAATAAACCAAGGAGCATCTATGATGTCACATTCTGAGGTTCTCAGGTTGGGACTTCTACGGATCATTTTTTTAGGGACATGGTCCAACGTACAACAGGGTGGAAAGAAAAGAGCTAAAGATGCCTGTAAGATTTTGGGCCTGAGCATGTGGAAGGAAACACTTACCATCAGCCAAAATGTGAAAGGCTGCAGATGGAGCAAATTTGGGGGAGAAAATCAAGGTTTCCAAAGTATGCCAAATCACAGCCACATAGACAATCGGCTTATTGTCCCATGCCTGAAAAGGAAGAGGAGGACTAAATTATTGCAAATTCACGTGGATTACAGAGAAATAACCGAGAGAGTAACTGCTCTCATTAGAAAAATCACATATATTTTAAAACCAGTTATTCAGCTTCCTGAATAAAATCTTGAATTATTTAAACTAATGAGTGGTTCTAAATATTGCCCTCCATGTTGGGGAGAAACATTTTTTTCCCCACCTTTAGTACATGGATAGTTTAGGCACTGGGGAGAAAAAGCTCTTTGAAAATCTGTAAAGTCTTTCTGAACTCTTTAGAAAGGCAGAGATGATTCTGAGGGGATGAATCTAAGTGAACACTTGCCTCGTTAGGTAAATCAGTTGTGGGCACCCAAGTCATGATGATATTTCAGTTGCAAGTTACTAAATGCTTCAACCTTTGAAACCCTTTCCAACAGTGTCATCTTTCTTTGAATATCTTGGCAAATTCCAGTCTCAGGGATTATTTTGATTGTACAGACTGAAACCAGTTCAAAGTGACATAAACAAAGGGAAGATTCTAGTGGAAGCGCGCAGGAGTATCTCCAAAATCCCAGGGAGGGGAGAGAAGCTGGGGCTCACGAAGGCCAGGAATTGGGAACTGGAAATACAAATCCCAGGCAGCCACTGTCGCCAGCAACATGGCTTCCTCTTTGGGTTTCGAGGGCTCTTGTCTCTGTGTTTGCTCTGTGAATTTGTGTCTTTTGTCCCTTTCCAGATGGCCAGCCGCCTCTTCTCTGCTCGCCTGTGCCACCTCCCCTTCCTTCAGCAGCTCCCTTAGCTTCAGAGTTTTTATCGCTGTCTAAACCCAGGGCTATCCAGGTGTGGTGGTGCACACCTGTAATCCCAGTACTTGGGAGGTTTAGACAGGAGGATTGCAAGTTAGAGGACAGCCTCAGCAAGTAGTGAGATGCTCATCAATCTGGCAAGACCTGTTTCAAAATAAAAATAAAATATGGCTGGGGATGTAGCTCGGAGGTAGTATGCCTCTGAGTTCAAGCCCCAGTACCAAATAAAATAAAATAAATAAATAAACCCAGGGCTGACGGCTCATGCATCTGTTCTCTCCAGAACCTGAAGTTAAGTTTTTGAAGGAGTGAATCTGATTGGCTAGGCTCTGAAATCGCCAGGGGACAATGGTCATATCCACTCATGAAGCAAGAGTTTACTGAGCACCTTCTATGTGTCATCTGCTCTTATGGGTGGTAAGGACATGGCAGGGAGCGAAGTCCCCACTCTCAAATGCAGCTTCGAATCCAGTGGTGTGGAGGGAAAGTGTATGTGCTCCACCCGTGTGTATACATGGAAGAGGCTGGTGTTAGAGAAGGACAGACAGGCAGCCCAAAGGAATATCACAGTTTATTTTATTTTATTTTATTTTATTATTTTATTTTATTTTATTTGCGGTACTGGGAATTGAACCCAGGGGCATTCTACCTCTGAGCTACACCCCTAGCCCTATTTTTTATTCTTTAGTTTGAAACAGGGTCTCACTAAGTTGTGGAGAACCTCACTAAGTAGCTGAGGCTGGCCGCGAACCTGCAATCCTCCTGTCTCAGCCTCCCAAGTACTGGGATTACAAGTGAGTGCCACCACGCCCGGTTTGGAATATCCATTTTGGAGTCTACCATATTTGGAGATGCTGCATCTGTTTGGGCTAAGCTAGACTTTGATTCTTTGGATTGCAATTGCTGTAAAGGGATTCACTGTCCCTTTCTATCTTACCAAATGCTCACCCTCATCAGTTTGTATAAATTCTGGTTTAACTTATGTCTTGCTCTTTTACTACCATCATTAGATGAAGACAACAAAGACAACACTTGTTATGGTCTGAATGTTTATGTCCCACCACCAGGCCCTGAATTAATATGTGATGGTATTAGGAGGTGAGGGTCTTGGGAAGTGATTAGATGAAGAGGCCAGAGACCTTAAGAATGGGATTTTAAAAAGGCCCCAGGAAGCTGCCTCCCCCCTCTACCATGTGAGAATACAGCTAGAAGTCACCACCTAGGAACCAGGAAAGGAGAGCTCACTTGACATCAGATCTACAGGTGCCTTGATCTTGGACTGTCCAGCCTCCAGAACTGTGAGAAATAAATTCCTGCTATTTATAAGCCATGCAGTTTATGGTATGTTGTTATGGCGGCATGAATGGATGAAGACGATATCCGAAGTCCAAATGCAGAACTTTATAACATCTCTTTATCTGCTGCTGCTCATCCTTCTCCTTGTCTTTATTTATCTGGTCTTGGTTTCCAGGTGAAATTGATTTTGAGGAGTACCATGATACATGCATTTGCTTTTCTTATAGGATTACATTAACACTCAAAAATTCACTTTCTCCCCAGGAAATAATGAAAGGTAGATTGCAAAGAATTTAAACATATGTGTATTAAATTTTTTTTAAAAACCCAAAAATCTTTTCTGTGGTCTTGATTATTAGAATTGTTTATATAATTTAGGAATCTTAGGAATTTCTCAGTGGCAGACCTAGATGCTTTTTGAGGTTCAATTTAATTCTAACATTCCATAAAATCTAATAATGCAAAATATACAGAAAATGACTGCAATTTCAGTCTGTAATGATACATCTGATTTTAAAAAAAAGCAACATCAACTTCAATATCCAAACACCCGCTACCTTACATACTGCCTGGTAGGTAGTAGACATTTAACATTTGCTGGATGATGGTGTAGTCAAAGGAGCATTGTTAAATCTGTCATTCTGTGAGGTTGTTCTGGTGAGATTGTCATATATCAAAACATTAAAGAAACGGTTTTCTTAAAAAAGAAATTTGCCTTCAGAGCCAGTGCTAGTTTTGCGGATACTTTGTCTTGGCCCCTAGGGGGAGCTCCAGCCTCCTTTCTCTGTCTGTCCAGCACTCTCTCACAGGGTGTCCAAAGAGTAGAGTTGAGAAGAATCTGCAAAGGGCAAAAACATTGTCGAAGCAAGTTTCTTGGAGTGGGGGGTCTCTCTTATGATAATACAGCCATAGAAAGAGTAGTCCAGGGCTACTGCTGTTTGGGACCGCCTCTCTTAGGAAGGTCTCCAGTTGTTGGATTTTGTCATCCACGTTAAATGGATTTAACATGTTATTTGAATGCCTACCAGGTGCCAGGCTCAGTTCTAGGGGCTTGGAATACAGCAATAGACAAGTGACAGGTGATGACTTATTTATTTTATTTTATTCTATTTTATTTGTGATACTGGGAATTGAGCCCAGGGGCATTCTAGCTCTGAGCTATAAGCCCAGAGCTTGCAATTTTTTATTTTTTTTAAATTTTGAAATAGGATCTCACTAAGTTAGGACATGCTGTTCTTGAACCTGTGATTCTCCTATCTCAGCCTCCCAAGTCCTAGGATTACAGGCATGCACCACTGCACCCAGAAACTATTTCTTAAAGTGTACACCCTGGTGTATTTGACCAGCTCTGTCTTAGTCCTTAGAAAGACTCTAAATACAAGTCTAACCTCAGTAGGCTTGCCAAGTCCTCAGCCTCCTGGCAATCTAAGGTGTTCTAGGTCTCTACACCCTGGCAAGGGTGGTTTCTTAAATATTAATTGCCATCATGGTAACATGAACCCCCTCCTTCCTTTCTTCTGACACAGCTGACTGGCCAAGGGGAGGGCGTCTGAGCAGACGAGTCCATCTATAGTAGGTGACAGGGTGGCCTGGTCTGATAGCTGCATTCAACAGAGACCATGATCATGAACTTGGACCCATCAGATTCTGTCTCCTTAGGATTTTTTGACTATGAGATGCTCTGTTAGTTTGCTGTAGCTGCCATAACAAATACTAGAGACTGAGTGGCTTAAACAATAGAAATTCATTTTTTCACCATTCTGGAAGTTAGATGTCTGAGATCAAGGTGTCAATCAGCAATGTTGATTCCTTCTGAGACTTCGCTCTTTGGTTTGCAGTCCATCTTGTCCCTGTGTCTTCACCAGGTTTTTCCTCCGTGTGGGTCCTAATTTTCTCTTATGAAGATACCAGTTATATTGAATTTGGACTTTCCTCCCTAATGACTGTATTTTAACTTGATTATCCATTTAAAGATCCTATCTCCAAATGTAGTCACATTCTGAGTCACAGGGGTTAAAGCCTCAGCATATGAATTTTGGGGAGATGCAACCCAACCCACAACACACACAAATAAAATGATTCAGTTGGTGATGGGAGAAAAAGTAGACATTACCCCATACAAAGTCAATGTCATGAAGAAGCAAGAACTCTGAGCAGGCAGGGATGTAGAGGGGATAAACATACCACTAGTTATTAAAGGCATCAATTGAGTTAGTACATATAAAACACTTAGCACATTGGTCTGGGACAGGATTTTTGGGATATGACCCCAAAAGCATGGGCAAGAAAAGCAGAAGTAGACAGATGGGATGACATCAAACTAAAGAACTTCTACAGAGCAACTCGACTCACCGAATGGTAGAAAATATACGCAAGCCATAATCTTATATAAGGAATACGATATATAAGGAACTCCACAACTCAATAGCAAGAAAACAAATAACCCAATTTAAAAATGGGCAAAGGACCCAAACGGACATTTGTAAAAAGAAAACACACAAATGGTGAACAGGGACATGAAAAAATGCTCAACATCACTAATCATGAGGGAAATTCAAATTAAAACCACAATAAGATAAAAAAGATGAAAGATAAGCATTGGTGAGGATGCAGAGAAAAGGGAACTTTTATGCATTATTGATTGGAATACAAATCAGTAAGCCATTATGGAAAACTGTATCGAAGGACTTTTAGAAACTAAAAATAGAAATACCATATGATCCAATAATCCCACTTCTGGGTATATTTCCAAAGGAACTGAAATCAATTATGTTGAGGGGATATCTGCACTCCCATTTATTGCAACACTATTCACAATAACCAAGACATAGAACCAACTTAATTGTCCATCAATGGATAAATGGATAAAGAAAAGTGGTGTGTGTGTGTGTGTGTGTGTGTGTGTGTTGTACATATTGTGTGTGTATATTATATATATTGTGTATGTATATTGCATGTATATTCTATTTAAACACACAATTGGGATGACATCAAACTAAAGGGCTTCTACAGAGCAACTCAACTCACAGAATGGGAGAAAATATATGCAAGCCATAATCTTATATAAGGAATACGATATATAAGGAACTCCACAACTCAATAGCAAGAAAACATATAACCCAATTTAAAAATGGGCAAAGAGCCAGGCGTGGTGGTGCACGCTTGTAATCCCAGTACTTTGGGAGGCAGAGACCGGAGGATCCGGGTTCGCGGCCAGCCTCAGCTCTCTCACTCTCTCTCTCCCTGTCTCTCTCTCTCTCTCTCTCTCTCACACTCTCTCTCTCTCTCTCTCTCTCTCTCTCTCTCTCTCCTTAGTGAGGCCCTCTGCAACTTCGTGAGACCCGGTTTCAAAGTAAAGTATAAAAAAATAGGGCCGGGGGCGTAGCGCAGAGGTAGAACGCCCCTGTGTTCAATCCCCGGTACTGCAAAAAAAAAAAAAAAAAAAAATGGGCAAAGGACCCAAACAGACATTTGTAAAAAGAAAAGAAGGAAATCCTGTCATTCTTGACAACATGAATGAAGCTGGAGGTAATTATGCTAAGTGAAATAAGCCAGGAACAGAAAGACAAATACCACACGATCTCATAGAAGAGTTGATCTCATAGAAGTAGAGATTGGATGGTTCCCAGAAGCTTTGGTCTGAGCGGAGATGAAGAAGATGGGGAAATGTTGATCAAAGGGAACAAAGTTTCAGATAGACAGGAAGAATAGATTTTTTTAGGTCTATTACAGAACAGAGTGATGCTAGTCAATAATAATATATTATATATTTCAAAATAATTAGAAAGTAAGTTTCGATGTCTCACCATAAAAAATGATAGGGAAGCAAAGTGATAGATACTTTAATTAGTTTGATTTATCATTTGATGTACACATAATCAAAACAACACATTGTATCCCATAAATGTATAAGATTATGATTTGTCAATCAAAAATAGTATTATTAATAAGAAAATTTTAGTCGTCAATTGAAACTAATTTGAAAATGCTTAGCACAGTGCTCAACATACATGGGCTGTTATTTTCCTTATTTCTCTATGAGGAAATAAGGAAAGGCTGAGGCCCAGAAAGCTCAAATACTTCATCACATTTAACCAGATAAGTGGCAGAGCTGGTGTTTGAACTCAAATTTCAAAATCAAAGTGGTTTTGAAGCATGGGTGGGGTGAGGGACAGAGTGGGATCACTGTGGTGGGACAGAATTAGAATATTTAGAGGCCATCTACAAGATTTATACCTTCATTGTGGGGATTCATTATTCTTTCAAGAGGAATTTGACTTTTGGATATAGCCCCAAGAAATTTATAATCAATTTGGGAGAATAAAGTGGGGGAAAATGGAAGGGTAAGATAAATTAATATTTTTTTTGTTCTCTTGTGTGCTTTTGAAACTTGTTCCAACGATAATTTCAAATTTAGGAGAAATTTCAGGGTCAGCATTATGAAAAAGACACTCTTTTCCAAGGTCCTACTTTGAAGGATAACATTCACTTGATGCTTTCTCAATATGTGCATCTGTATTCATTTTCTGAACACCTCCATGTGTTGGGACTCAATGATGAATAAGATACAGTCTCCCTTCATGAAGTTTGGAGCCCACTTGGGAAGGCATGTAGGCAAATAGTGAGTTTTATTATATTGAGACTAATGTGATAATAAAACTCCTTCTGGACATAAAATCCCTTGATTGCATAATATGTAACATCAATCTTAATTTTTTTGGCACAAGGTAAGAGGAACTCTGAGTAAATAAATATACTTATCTATTAATAGTTTTTTAAAAATGCATTCTGCCTGGGAGCTCTGGGAAAAGCTGGATAGGGAGGTGAACCAGGACTCAAGTTAGTGGAATAAAAATATGCATCAAAGACAGAGATAGTCAATGAATGTTTCTTAAATGAACCAAAGACATCAGAAGCATAAGTCTTTCTTGTGGCCCGTATCTGTCATGTTATACCTTTAGAAGAGATGACCATCCTATGTCCACTCATTATATAGAATTAATAAATGAATGTAGCATAAACTAACAAATATAGGCCAACTAAATTTGTGTTGCTCAACGCTAAAGCTTGGACAGGGGGATCAGTGCGCATAGCCCTGGTTCCATGCCCCCTGCTGTGGCATTCAGCCATCCCCAAGGACTCCGTAGCATTAGTCCACAGTTTAAGGGGCTTAACACTTTCCTAGGTTACACACTCTGTATTTGCTTAGGATTAACTGCCCTTTAGTGTTACTTTTTTGAGTGATTTCAGGCCCTTCCTCGTAAAGTCATAAAGACAGGAGCAAAATAGGAGCTGGGCCGCTCTTCCTCATTCTCAGACTGTTAAGTCTGGGCATCACTGTAGCACTCAGAGAATTACTTCTGGCTCTGGTCAGTGTTTCTCCTTGTGGTCCATGGAGCCCCTGCATCTGTTTAGATGCAACTGGGAGCATCACCTGTTTAGATGCAGATTCCTGGGCCCCACTCAGAACAACTCACTCACACTTTTGTAGAAATTCTTTGAATGTGCGTATTATTATTATTATTATTATTATTATTGTTGTTATTAGTGGTAGTGGGGATTGAACCCAGGGGCATTCTACCTCTGAGTTACACCCCCAGACCTATTTTATTTTGAAACATGGTTTCACTAAATTGCTGAGGGCATCGCTAAATTTCTGAGGCTGGCCTCAGACCTGTGATGCTCCTGTCTCAGACTCCCAAGTACTAGGATTACAGGCATCATGAGCCACCACACCCAGCTCAAAAGTGCATTTTATTTTATTTTTTTACCATTTATTTTTTATTTTTTATTTTTATGTGCTTTTATTGGTGCATTATAGTCTCACATCGCAATGGACATCAATTTAACAGTAACATACATGCACATAGCTTTTAGTGTCCCCCCCACACCTCCTCCCTTCCCCCCAAGTACAGAGTACTGAAATTGACGTTGGTATATTCTCATATGTACACATGGTCAATGGTAGTAATTCCATTGATGAACTTCATTCTTCCCCTTCCCCGTCACTTAGACCACTTCCCTGGCTCCACTGAGGCTTCTCCACTATTGTACAGAGTCCCTTTTGTATCCCCACTATTCCCTAGCTTGCACATATTACAGAAAACAAATGACCCTTCTCTTTCTGTGATTGGCTAATCTCACTTAACATGATGTTCTCTAGATCCTTCCGTTTTCTTGTAAATGATATTATTTTGTTCTTCTTTATTGCTGAGTAGAATTCCATTGTGTGTATTTCCCATAATTTTGTAATCCATTCATCTGATGATGGATACCTAGGTTGGTTCCATAATTTGGCTATTGTGAATTGTGCTGCTATGAACATGGGTATGCATATATTACTGTAGTTTTCTGGTTTCAACCCCTTTGGAATGATACCCAGTATTGGTACATATGGTAGATCCAGTCCCAGTTTTCTGAGGAATCTCCACACTGATCTCCATAGTGGTTGAACCAGTTTGCATTCCCACCAACAGTGCAGAAGAGTTCCTACTTCCCTACATCCTCACCAACATTTATTGTTGTTTGACTTCTTAATGATTGCCATTCTGATTGGGGTTAGATGAAATTTCAGAGTAGTTTTGATTTGCATTTACCTGATTGCTAATGATGTTGAACATTTTTTTCATGTATCTATTGGCTATTGTATCTCATCTTTCATGAAGTGTCTATTCAATTCGGTTGCCCATGTCTTGATAGGGTTATTTTTTTTTTAGTGTAAAGTCTTTTAAGTTCTCTGTATATCCTAGATATTAGTCCTCTGTCAGAGGGATAGCTGGCAAAGATCTTCTCCCATTCTGTAGACGTTCTCCTTTGATGTGCAGAAACCTTTTAGTTTAATGCTATCTCACCTATTAATTCTTGTTTTAATTTCCTGGGCTTTGGAGGTCTTGTTGAGGAAGTGTCTACTTGTGCCTATATGTTGGAGTGTTGAACCTATGCCCTCCTCTAGTAATTTCAGTCTCTGGTCTAACCTCCAGGTCTTTGATCCATCTTGAGTTGACTCTTGTGCAGGGTGAGAGGTAAGGATTTAGTTCGATTCTTCTACAGGTAGATAGCCAGTTTTTTCAACACTATTTGTTGAAAAGACTGTACTTTCTCCAACGTATGTGTCTGGTACTTTTGTCAAAACTCAATTGGTGCCGGGCATGGTGGTGCACGCTTGTAATCCCAGTACTTTGGGAGGCAGAGACCGGAGGATCCGGGTTCGCGGCCAGCCTCAGCTCTCTCCCTGTCTCTCTCTCTCTCTCT
>PVJS01025820.1:0-27531 GCA_004027185.1 Glis glis
AAAAAAAAAAAAAAATAGGGCCGGGGGTGTAGAGCGGAGGTAGAACGCCCCTGGGTTCAATCCCCAGTACCGCAAAAATAAATAAATAAATAAATAAATAAATAAATAAAGGGTGGTCATAGCCAGGTACAGTGGCACGCTCCTGCAATCCCAGTACTTGGGAGACTGAGACAGGAGGATCACAAGTTCAAGACCCTGTTCCAAAACTAAAAAGGGCTGGGGGTATAACTAGGAGGTACAATACCCCTGGATTCAATCCCCAGCACCAAAAAAAAGAAAGTTCCATTTAGAAAAAAGTTAACATGGTTGCATTACAACATCTTAAATCTTGTGTGAAGATTATTTTTCTAAATAAATTATTCACCTTCTAAACTTAAATAGGCTCTATTCCATTTCCTATGAAAAAACTTGAGAATCAAGTAAAAACTAAAGTTCTAAATTTCTCTGTATACTAGTTCAAAAACAACAGTTGATAATTAAAGATAGATATTATCTAAATTTTAAACGATCTTTTACAAAACAAAATGTGGTACATCCACAAAATGGAATATCACTCAGACATAAAAAAAACAAAGTATTACACAACAACATAGAGAAACGTTGAACGTCATACTAAGCCAGGAGTGGTGGTGCACACCTGTAATCCTAGTACTTGGGAGGCTGAGACAAGGAGGATCACAGGTTTAAACCCAGCCTCAGCAACGTAGTGAGACCCTGTTTCAAAATAAAAAATAAAAAAATAGGGCTGGGGGTGTAGTTCATAGGTAGAATGCCCTTGGGTTCAATTCCCAGTACAAAAAAAAAAAAAAGAAATTCTGATTATATGAACTATCAAGAATAGAAAAATCCATAGAGAGAGAAACACATTAGTGGTTGCCAGGAACTGGAGGTGATGGAACAACGAGTGGCAGACTAAAAGGCAAGGGTTCCCAGCTTGGTGTGGCGACTCACTCCTGTAATCCCAGTACTTGGGAGGCTCAGACAGGAGGATTGCAGGTTCAAGATCAGCCTCAGCAATTTAGGGAGACCTTTAGCGAGGTATAGAACGTCCCTGGGTTTAATCTTCAGTACCAAAAGAATAATAGTAGTAGTAGTAATAAATACAAAGTAAAGAGTATCTTTTTAGGATGAGAAAAAAAAGCTTTGGAACTAGACAATGGTGATATTTGTACAACAGTGTGAAAGTACTTAACACTGAATTATGCACAACAAAATGGTTAAAATAATATTTATTTTGCTAAAATAATTCTGAAAGGAGATCCTCTACCCATAGAATCTTGCTTAATGTTACTAGAGTCTGTCAAGCTGGAACTGCAATTCAATCTCTTCCCAGCTCTCATCCTATTAGAAACCACATCCTGCTTATTATTCTGACCTTGTGCCATCCTTTTCCCCAATGCGCTAATTAACTGTACCTCCATTTAATTGTTCCAGTCAATGGTGTTTCAGGTTCACCCTTACCTAGCTTCACAGGCCTACACGTTAGCATGAATGTGACTGTTGGTTTAGATGGGAACAGTGGGAAATAATCCATGTGGTGTTATGTGAGGATATTATTAGGTTTAATTTACCACAAATCTCTTTTCTAAATTCCAAAATCATATAGTTAAGAGTATTTGTTCACAGTATCTCAAATTAAATGCATTTATGTTATGTAGAAGTCATTTCAATGGCAAAGATTTAATTTATCAAACCATTTACACAAAATTAAGTCTGCTATAATGCAACATATGCTTTTAAAAATTCACTGCACTATGAAAAGTCATTTAATAGTGGTTATAAATATTATAGGGAAAATGGGGCTAAAGACACAATGCTCAAAAATTCATCAATGACACATTAAATTTTTCCACATTCACCTAGTGTTCCTGTGAACAAAACCATTCACAGATAAATGCAAAACGTTAGTTAGGGTCAAATTGTTCCCTAATGTGTCAACTGGAGCAAATGTGGATCTTCAAAACAAGTAATACAGCAGAACTGACTTTGGAAGAGAATGCTGACCCTTAACAAAGAGATTATGGGTCCCACAGCGGTGACAGTGAGGGTCTCTGGTATACTTATGCTCTACTTCCCTGAAAGGCAGAGATCACTCAGCTGATACCAGCCATTGCTTACACAACTCAAAACTAATTTGAACATACCTATGTTACATTAAGTGAGAAGTAAACCAGAATGTGCCACTACACATCCATTGTGCTCAGTTATACAAATAAAAAACCTACAGAAATAAACTGTAAGTAAAAGATAATGCTAATTAGAGACTGACTTGGATGATAAAACTATGGGTAAGTTTTCCTAGTACAATAATCTGTATTTCTCACACCTTCAACAGTGATTGTATATTGCTTTTAAAATGCAGAAAATAATTCAGCAGGTGCAGTGGCACAGGCCTGTAAACCCAGCTATTTGGGAGGCTGAGGCAGAAGGATTACACATGTTTGAGGCCAGTCTTGGCAACTTAGCAAGAATCTATCTCAAACTAAAAAGAGCTGAGAATGTAGCTCAGTGATAGAACACCTGAGTTCAATCCCCAATACTATTTAAAAAAAAAAAAAACAAGTGGGCGTAGTGGCACATGCTTGCAATCCCAGTAGATGGGAGGCTAAGAGAGGGAGACAGGAGGACCACAGGTTCACAGCTAGCCTTGGCAATTTAGGGAGGCCCTCCGCAACTTAGAAAGACCTGTTTCAAAAAAATAAATAAAATAAAATAGGGCTTGGGGTGTGGCTTGGAGGTAGAATGCCTGTGGGTTCAATCCCCAGTAACCCCCCCACACACACACACACTTACTTTACTTCATTCTCAGAAGTTGGAAAAATATATAAGGGAAGAAGAAAAGTCCTGATGAAGTTACATGAATTATAAAACTACAATAACATGAAACCTGCCGGTTTCTCTTTCTGCTCAAAGGGAATGTGTTTTTGTTTTGTTTTGTTTTATTTAAAAAAAAACTTACTGAACGAAAGCCTTTGTCTCATATAGGAAAGAAGCTGCCTGCCTGGCCAGGCTACAGTTTGGTAAATTATAAGCCATTAAATATACTAATGTTCATGTTACTGCAAAGAGGAGGCAGGGGAGAGTGCAGAGAGTGCAGGGGAGAGTGCACTACTGCTTTGCATAAATATTACTTAATAAAATAATTAATACTAAACACATTTGTGAAAACAAAAGAACCAATTATTGTATGAGAATAAAACTTAATGCTTGTTTTGTTTCCCATGTTTTTAATCAGTGCCATTCCTGATGTTTGAATTACATGCTTAAACACAAACGGTGAATAACATACCTTGGCTATTTCTGCCCTTTCCCAGTCCTTAAGACTTGTCATACCTTTGCTTTTCCTTTTAGTTTTAACCAATGTACTATAAGCTTAACCAAGAAAATATTCTGCTAACAAAATGACATGTTTTGGGAGAGGGAAAAGTCTCACAAACATGACACCAATCTTTCCTAATCTTAAGTATCAGAAATTTCACACCCCCTCCACACTCCAAATAGTTCCCTAATGTTATTTTAAAAGGAAAACACTGGGGCTGAGGATGTAGCTCAGTGGTGGGGTGCTTGCCTAGATGTACAAGACCCAGGGTCCAATACCCAGCACCACATATATATGTAAACAAACAGAAAACTGAATATCTAAGAGATGTTTTAGGCAAACAAGAGTCGATTCCATTTAAAAGATATAGCATAACTAAAAAGACATAGCATAACTAGCTTGAGTGTTTAACAGACTCAGTGCTAAAAAAGTACATTCTTAGCCAGGCGTGATGGCACACGCTTGTAATCCTAGTATTTGGGAGGCAGAGACAGGAGGGTCGCAGTTTCAAAGCCAGTCTTAGCAATTTAGTGAGGCTCTTAGCAACTTAGCAAGACCCTGTTTCCAAATAAAAAAATAAAATAGGGCTGGGGTGTAGCTCAGAGGTAGAAGGCCCCTGGGTTCCATCCCCAGTACCACAATAAATAAATAAATGAATAAATAAATAGTACATTCTTGACATTTTTAAGACAAAAGTTAAATATTTAATTAGTAACTTATAAGAACATACATACATAAAACTACTTTTCTGGGTGCTTGAGCCCTCTAATGACTTTATAGGAGTTATTTCCAGCTATGTGTATATGTGTACATATGTGTATATATATACATGCACATACATACATGTATGTGGATATACACACATGTATAAGTTCTTTGGTTTATCTAAAACATTTTCTAACATATGATATCAAATTTTTATCTTTCAGCCTATTCCTTATTTTTGTCATCCCCATTTGTCAGCAGATACGCTCATCAAGAAACATCCATTCTCCAGTCATTGCTACAACCTGCTGACAGATTAATGAAAATAATGAACTGTTGATATAAAGTATAACGCATTCCTACTCTATAAAGAATATATAATTTCAGATTCAGATTATAGATTTTGTGTTTATTTCTTTTCTGTTTCCACCCACCCCACCCCTGGTACTAGGAATTAAAGTGGTGCTCTACCACTGTGCTCCATCCCCAGCACTTGCTATTTTTTATTTTCAGACAGGGTCTCACTAAGATGCCCAGGCTAGCCTTGAACATAATCTTCCTGTCTGGGCCTCCCAAGTAGCTGGGATTACAGGTGTGTACCACCATGGTTAATTTTATTTTAAATTTTCATTTTTTGCTTTTTAGGCTATATTTAAACAGTTAAAAATTGAACAAATTAACAATTAATAAGTGACTAAAACTTAAAAATATATATATTTTTTTGCAGTACCGGGGATTGAATCCAGGGGCATTCTACCTCTGCACTATACCCCCGGCCCTATTTTTTTATACTTTATTTTGAAACCGGGTCTCACGAAGTTGCAGAGGGCCTCACTAAGTAGAGAGAGAGAGAGAGAGACAGGGAGAGACGGGGAGAGAGAGAGAGAGAGAGAGAGAGAGAGAGAGAGAGAGAGCGCGCTGAGGCTGGCCGCGAACCTGGATCCTCCGGTCTCTGCCTCCCAAAGTACTGGGATTACAAGCGTGCGCCACCACGCCCGGTGCTTAAAAATATTTTTAACAGTATTAAGCAGCTAAATCTTTGAAAGCTAAAAAGCAATAAACCCCATGTTCTTAGGCTATACAAAGAAAAGTACAAGTATAGAAATGTGTCACAACTAAAATAATGGTCTCAAAAGCTTAAAAATAAAAATGTGTAACATGGGCAACGATTTTCTTTCTGATATAACACAGACATGTAAAGAAAGCTTTCAATAAAGATTTGTTTTTAAAACGTATTCCCCTAAGAATTCCAATTAGAAAATACAAATCCAAAAAGTGCTGTTTTACAACTTAAAGCTCTATTAAAATTAAATATGCACAATTGGTACAACAAACTCGATAAATTACCAAAGTTTATCTTTATTTTCCAAACCAAAAACTGATGATAAAAATTATTTTGGTGTGAGAATGTGGTCTGGGAACAGGCCAAATCAAAGCTATTTGGCAGTGAAATAAAAATTATCAAGCAATGTAAAAATATTAGAAACTTAGAAGGACAAGTCTCATTTTATCTATATCAAAATGACTTTGAAATAAAAATAAAAGCAGTAGCAAACATTGTTTTCCTGTGTGCCAGAAATGGTTTCAGACTTATTTATTCAACTGCTGATTATCTTTTTTAATTAATGTGCTTTTATTGGTGCATTATAGTCTCACATCACTGATTATCTTTCTTTAACTCAGAAAACATAAATGTAATAATACCGCTAGTAACAACAATAAACATTTACATTAACTACTGATTATGTTGGCCTAATCTTTTTCTACTGCTAATACATACTATGAAAAATGATAAAAATAAAAATTAAATTTTATTTCTATATAACCTAGTATTAAAATCAGATCTATTAATAAATGTTTTAGATAGAATAACCAACATATTTTAAACTTTAACATAAGAATATGTGAAAACAAAGGTTTTATATGTATAAATCTACACAGATGGTCTTGGGTTCTGAAGTCAGGCTAGCTAAATTCAAATCCAAATTTTTCTACTATTTTTTTAACCCTAGGGAAATTTTTCTACCCTTTAACTCTACTTCCCTAATCTACAAAATGAAAGTAAATATTGTATCTGCCTTATAAATAACCATGAGAATTGAATGAGATTTCTATTAAAGCACACTGAATATTAGGAGAACTCGTGAAGATTTACTATTAATATATGATTATTAGCATATCCTTCTGCAACTTTTATGCCCACAAAGGGAAAAACAAAATTAATCTCTCTGGTACCTCCGCTGAGCAATTTCTCATACTAAATTCTACATTTCTTCCTATACACATATACACAAAAACATCCTTCAATAGGAGTGTTACTCTTTGTGGAAAGGTGATGCAGTGGGCAGAGTGATGTTGAGGCCCTAACGTTCAATGTGGAATTATGTGCAGAGGGAGGATTGGGGAGATAATTAAGTGTAGATGAATTCATGCGGGTGGAGGCCCTTATGATGGAAGCAGCCCCCTAGAAGAAGGGACGCTGAAATGCTTGCCCCCGACCCTGCCATGTGAGCACACAGTTGGCCCTCTGTAAACCAGGAAAAGTGCCCTCATCAGAATCTGGCCAGGGTGGCAGCATGATTTTGAACTTCCAGCCTTCAGAACTGTGAGAAAATAAATTTTTGTTGTATTTTGTTAATTTTTGAAAGCAATCTGAAGTTTTAATTTTGCAAAGTTCATCAGACCCATGTAAATTCATGATATGGGCAACTTTTTAAAAACTGCAGGATACTTCACAAGGAGCCATGCTAAGACATCACACTCCTGCTGCCTACCATGTAATTTCTCTTTAAGAACACAGTGTTAAGCTGGGCATGGTGGCACATGCCTGTGATCCCAGTACTAGGGAGGCTGAGACAGGAGGATCACAGGTTAGCAGCCAGTCTCAACAACTTAGTGAGGCCCTCTGCAACTTAGTGAGACCCCATTTCAAAATAAAAAATACAATAGGGCTGGGGGTGTGGCTCAGAGGTAGAATGTCCCTGGGTTCAATCCCCAGTACCACCCCTCAAAACCAAACCAAACCAAACCAAACAAAAGAGTGTTAAGTTACTTACTTTTCAAAAAGCTGCTTTACTTTAAACAGTTCTATGTAAGTCATGGTCAGACAAACATTACACTCATGTCTATAATATAAGTCACAACATAAGAATTCTTACCTTTTGTATCTGCCTGAAACTGTTCTAGATGATTCCTGTAAAGTAAAAGTAATGATAAATCAGTCTGGATGTGTCTATAAGTGTATAATTACTGATTATAAAATACAGTTCATAGAGAATATCTAATTTTGAAAGAACCAATTTAGAGCAATTACAACTTGTTTGCCAGCCCAAACGAATCACTTTTTAAAAATTATTTTGCAAATATGAAAGTATTTTAAAAGGTCAGAAAAAGGTTGAGATGGGGGTCAGCTAATCTTTTAGTTAGCTAAATCCTTTTAGAAGTCAATGAGCATTTAAAAAACACAATCATAATCTTAATACATCCCCCTTTATCTTTATGTCCTCCATTTTTTTTAAAAAGCTACACAAATCACAACATACATACAATGATTATTACTTTAAAGGACTATACATTGCTAAAAATGAAAAGCGAGAAAGTTTTTATTGTCATAAGTCAAAGCTACAAGAAAAGGATTGCTGAAAGTTAACATTAACCATTGGGATGGGAAAATTATCTTGCAACTAACCAGCCAGTCATTTTGATAGTCTAGGCTCTTCAAATACTTCTATGGCTTCATTTTAATAAAACAGCTAAAATTTAAACCAGTCTTTTAAAAATCTGAAAATAACCTTTTTAAGTTTTTAATTATTAAATCTTAAAGAGAGATCCTGTAATTAAAGAATTCTCATCTAGTTAAAATAAAAGAACAAGCTCCCTTTATCAGAACCAGTTCCAGAGCAGAGCAGCAAATACTGCCTACATGACATAATAAAACACAGCAATGTGGAGAAATAGCAAACCATACAGTTACAAGGAAGAATTAGGCAAAGCTCCAAACAGAGGCCACTAGTAGCTGTTTAGACTGGGGGTTTAGACTTCTATCAGTCTTGGTCTCTGCATCTATAAATGGAATAATGATGATGCCAATTTTATTGGGTTGTTGTGGGGATTAACTGACTTATGACATTTTACTACTTTACTACTGAGTTTTCAAAAATGATTTAAAAATTGGATATTATTAAATATACTCTTTGTAGTTATTTATTAGAGATACCATATTTTATAAATAGGGAATCGATTTTTACATGTTTTTTATACAAAGTATAAAGATGATTTGCCTTCTCTTTGTTAGAGGATACCTTTTTTTCTTTTCTTTTCTTTTCTTTTTTGTGGTACTGGAGATGGAAGAAACTCCTTAAAGTTTTCTAAGGGCATTGTTGCTATCCTTGCAGTAAAACCAGGGAGGGTTAAAATGTCTTCGTATCAGCTGTCACAGCTTGCTTCCCTAGGGACAATCTAGTTCATGGAACTAGACCCACACACAAACACCCTAGGATGCTGTCACCTGATTACTTCCTCCATCTGGTAACTTGCCAAGTGGTACTTTTTCTGTAACTGTAGTGTCAATTTCTAAATACATGTGAGAAGCAGGCTACCACCCTTCTAATCTCTAATAATACAGGGTACTCTGTCCAATTTGGGGGAACATTCCATTGCTAAGGATTGGAATTTGACTTCTAGAACCACTGTAAAATAACATTTAGCTACAAGATGTGTAGTCTCTAATAATGAAGACCATATTCAACTTCACCAATGAAGAACAAGCTTAGGTGTTACCTGTCTACTTCCCAATTTAAATTGTCAACATAGATTTATTTAATGCATAGTAGTTAAGCTGGGGTTTTAGAGAGGAAATAAATGAATCCAAGGGGTGTCCCTATCTTCTAGAAGCTTATATTTTACTTAATATAGATAAAAAATTGAGAAATTTATACTTAAGTGATTTAAAGCTATCCTAATAGGAATTATTGACTTGGAATAATTTTTAAAAAATTATTGTTGGGCATGGTGTCACATGCCTATAATCCCAGTACTTGGGAGACTGAGACAGGAGGATGGCAGGTTCAACACCAGCCTCTGCAATGTAGTGAAACTCTCAGCAATCTAGTGAGACCCTGTTTTAAAACAAACAAACAAACAACAACAACAACAAAAAAACAGAAATCGGACTGGGAGTGTAGCTCAGAGGTAGAATCCTCAGTACCACAAAAAAATTTGTTAAAATGTTATATAGAAAAATTTATCGATAGAGAGCTGGGCGTGGTGGTGCACGCTTGTAATCCCAGTACTTTGGGAGGCAGAGACCGGAGGATCCGGGTTCGTGGCCAGCCTCGGCTCGCTCTCTCTCTCTCTCTCTCTCTCTCTCCCTGTCTCTCTCTCTACTTAGTGAAGGCCCTCTGAAACTTTGTGAGACCCGGTTTCAAAATAAAGGATAAAAACTAGGGCCGGGGGTGTAGCGCGGAGGTAGAACGCCCCTGGGTTCAATCCCCGGAACCGCAAAAAAAAAAGAAAAATTTATCGATAGAGATTTTTCTGTATTCCAATTAGCTTTTGAAAATCTTAGCTATCAGAGTTAAATTGTAAGCCTGTAGTAAAGGTGTTTGCTAACTGTTTACTCACTTATGGGTGTGTGTGTGTGTGTGTGTGTGTGTGTGTGTGTGTGTGTTTACTGGGAATTGAACCCAGGGCATTCTCCCTTCAAGCTACAGTCCCACCCTTTTTAGTTTTGTTTTGAAACGGTCTTGGTAAGGTTGCTGAGTCTCTCAAAAAGTTTCTGAGGCTGGCTTCAAAACTATGATCCTCCTGTCTCCTCAGCCTCCCAAGTACTGGGATTACAGGCATGCAGGCGTGCACCACAATGCCCGGCTTCAAATAATATTTCTAAGGCCTGAAACAGGCACTTTCCATAAGATGGTAAAATGTATATTAATACAGATGTAGAGCAGAATTTTAATACAGAAATATGAAATGAGGACATTTCTGACAACACTAAACTAGAATGGCATAATAATTTTATACTTTGATCCAATCACAAATTACAATCAGTATCAAACAAGATTCCTGCTAAATATAGTAATAAGCAGTCATGTAATTAATACCAGATCTCCACATTTCCTTATAGGCTTTTTTATATTTTTAAATAACTAGTCACTTAAAATACATCTCCTAAGTTTTACACAATATTTTCTATACAGCTAACTTGGTGCAGCAGATAAAATTAGAACTCTCACATAGCAAGTCAAATCACTTCATGCTGACATCCAAGACACATAAACAATTAGAATTTAAGCTGTACTTATTTCAATATACTTAGCCCTTCAATAGTTAAGATTCTGAAACAGGTAATACCTAAGCTTGTTCTTCATTGGTGAATTGGATTGAATATGGTCTTCATTATTAGAAACTACACATCTTGTAACTAAATGTTATTTTACAGTGGTTCTAGAAGTCAAATTCCAATCCTTAGCAATGGAATGTTCCCCCAAATTGGGCAGCGTACCTTGTATTATTAGAGATTAGAAGAGTGGTAGCCTGCTTCTCACACGTATTAGAAAGTGACACTTATAAATGGATTTTAAAAGTGATCTCTATACTCTTACCAAAAAATAAGAGAGAGAGAGAGAGAGAGAGAGAGAGAACTGGGCATATAAATAAAAAAAATCATATAATGCAGCAAAGAGTCCCTTATAATTTTAAAGAGGAAAATGTTAGACATTCCTCCACATTACAACAAAATTCTACACAAATATAAACTCCGCCTTAAATTTGTTAAATAGAAACTTCTTTATTTCTGTGGCCACAGAAATCCTAAGAAAAGAACTTAACTATATAATTACTAGAAACTGCTATTAATAATTACTGTTAAGTTGGCAATTCCATTTTAAATGTGGGGGTAAAAATAAAGAATTAACACTACTACTGAAACGGCTTGTAAGAAGTACAACCACTAAGATTGGACTGGTTTGGAAAGTTTCAAAAACCACGTAATGCAATATTCTGAAAAATCCCAAAGTCTGTTATACAACTGATTTCAAATATACTTTTCCTGAAATAATCTTCCTTGCAATAGGACAGGTTTATATTACTAAATGAAAGGGAAAACAACTATGTAGAGCTGTAAAATGTTGGCAAGGCACAAAGTGCTTTGTGTAAGTTTAAATAAAACATTCTGCTTCATTCTAGCTTAGAATGGTCAATAAGGAAATCTCATGAATATAGTCTTTACAAGTGCAGTGGCAGATCAGAACTTGTATGAACAAATAGAAAAGCATACGTGAAATAAAATAGGACAAATACTCGGTGGAATATAGCAAAATAACACTGAGGTTATTCAAATAAACTAATTAGCACAAAACTACAACTCTCAGTAAAATTATGGCATATCTTGCTAACTGACTCAATACTAACTTAAAATATCTTTATAGGCATACATAATAAGACACATTGTTGAAGATGGCTGCAGAACAAAATTTCTATTATACAACTTATTTTTTTTTTAAGGAAAAACTCAAACTTCCCCATTATTTCCTGAATAATTCAATCCTAAAGCCATTAGATGGGCAGAGTAAGGTGGGGAAGAAACTTCATGGTTCATACTAGGGTACCAAAATATTGGAACTCTATGTGAAAAAGAGTTGCTTAGCACAGAAAGCCAGAGTTCGTCACCTGCACGGCAGAAGGACTGGGCCTGCCTAACGAACCAGAACCTGAGCAAGGAGGAGGCAGGGAAGGAAAGGCGGTCCTGAAGCAAGGTTAGAAAGGGAATCCCACAAAAGGATAGCCAGACCCCAAGCAGGGTGTGGAGTTAATCCATTCAGGAGGGTGGCCCAGAATGAGGCGTTAGAGCTTTAGAAAGAATGTGCACACGCAGAGAGCCATGGGTATTCTGTATCAGAGCCCAGGCAGAATGAACAGTGTCCACATGGATATGTCAAAACTTAATCAGACTGAGGAGCAGACCCCAGGGAGGAGCAATCCAGCATTTTCAGACTCCAAGCAAGAACAGAGAGACCCCAGGGAAGAGGACTGGTCAAAGGATGACAGGAGTTAAGCAGGAAAAGGAGGCATCTTGCAGACTGACATGAGATGCCCAAACCTGAACAGAGTATTCAGAGAGAGAGAGAGAGAGAAAGCGGCAGCATATAACGTCAGAATTATTTGCAGTATGGAGGGCATAGTGTGAAGGAGAGGTGGCAACTGAAGATAGGTTACATATAGAGAGACTGAACAAGTAAGAAAACATATTAAGGATAATGGGAAACAGGTTTCTCAATGTCACAAAAGGAAGTTACAGGTAGTAGAACAAATCCTGTGGTGTTAGAAATGAAGGTATCAGTACAAATTAGTTTCATATCTAGAAGGACAGATATATGTAGGAAGGAAGACAGATAGGCAGGCAGAGAGAGCAGACAGAGAGCATGTATGTTGTAAACATATAGACATATATACGTACATTTTGTAAGTCTGTGCATAGAAGAGGACTGAGAAAGCTGACAACCCAATAACAAACTTGAAGTATTTAAAATCAAGAGCCCAAATTCTAGGCTTCAAAATATCATTTTCCAATAAAAGGAACCAGGGCTCTTTAAAGCCATGGCTATTCCCACAGCTAAAGTATGAAAGTAAAATATGAGCCTGCAATATCTTATGCTAGAAAAAAAAAAAAGGTGGTCCAGGAATGATGGAGACATGGCAAATGATACAAAAGCTTAAAGGAACTCCCACTAGCCAAACCTGGGACAATTTAAATACCAAAATAAATAATGATGGTGTGCTAGGCAGAGTAATGAGCCTCAAAGACATCTATGTCCTAATCCTCATGACCTGAGGATCTGTTAGGTTTCACGTCAAAGAGAACTAAAGTTACTAATCAAATGACCCTAAGTAAGGAGATTATTCTGAGTTACTGATAGGCCCAATGTAATGATAAGGTTTTATGAATAGAAGAGAGGAACAGAAAAAGGATTAGTGAGAAATGTTACTAATGAAGAAAGGGCACAATGATGCAATGGGAGAAGGGCTCAACTTCCTTCCTTACCCCACCCCTTTTCTTTCTCTTACCTTTCTTTCCTGTTCTTATCAATATAATTTAATAGTAAGTACTATGATTAATGACTAACTTTTCAGCCTAGTCTGTGTTCTTTCTCACCCCTTTTCTCATTGCTTAGTAAAGTTGTAAAGACCTTTAGCATTAAGTTTTTAAATATATGCTGATGTATGATGTGCTATTAATTACCACTGTTAGCCAGGCATGGTGGAGCATGCCTGTAATCCCAGTACGTGGGAGGTTGAGACAGGAGGATCACAGGCTCATGGCCAGCCTCAGCAACTTAATGAGACCATTAAAAAATAAAATAGGGCTGGGGGCATAGTTCAGAGGTAGAATGCCCCTGGGCTCAATCCCCAGTACAGCAATAAATAAATAAATAAATAAATAAATAAATAAATTACCACTGTTACTGGTGGTTACTCTCTCCTCTCAAAGTGTGCTGGTGGATGAACTTAGCACTTTGATTACTCTGAATGGATGTGATTGGATGTGTATACCCCCAGCCCAGGGCATACTGTAAAGAGATAATGCTCACTAAAGACCCTTACATAAAAGTGGAAGAGGAATCCATCTCAACAGATGCACAAATATAGGCTCTCAGAAAACATGAGGAAACATGCCAATAAGATGGCTCCAAAAGTTTATAATCCCCCTACAACTGAACTCACAGACATCAAAGTGGATGAAATGCCAAAGAATTCAAAAAGTTGATTGTTAGAATTGATCTAGAATTTAAATGAGATGGACATCCAGATACTAGCGGTATCTAGAATCCCAAACAGACAAGACCAGAAAAGAACCTTTCCATGACACATTATAATTAAAATGCCAAAAATCCAGATCAAAGAAAAAATTTAAAACCTGTGAGAGAAAAATGCTAGGTCACCTACAGAGAAAACTAATCAGAATAACAGCAGATTTCTCAGCAGAAGCCCTAAAGTTCAGGAAGACTTAGAATGATGTATTTCAAGCCCTAAAACAAAATAACTACAAACCAAGATTAATACATACAGCAAAGCTATCCTTTAGAATCAAAGAGAATAAAATCAGTGGAAGATAAGCATAAAAGTAAAGAAATTCATGACTACTAAGCCAGCATTGCAGAAGATACTTAAAAGAGAAGATACTACACACACAGAGAAGATAAAGACAACCAAGAGCATTCAGGAAATAATAAATCTTATTAGAAGAATAAATAAGCAAATGAGAATATGGATAGAATTGGGCATTAGAAATCAAAACAGCAAAAATTAATCAACAACTCTATAATAACAATGAATATAAATGGTCTCAATTCTCCAATTAAAAGTCACAGACTAGCCAGGCGTGGTGGCACACGATTGTAGTCCCAGTACTTGGGAAGTTGAGACCAGAGGATCCGGGTTTGCGACCAGCCTCAGCTACTTAGTGAGGCCCTCCGCAACTTAGTGAGACCCTGTTTCAAAATAAAGAATAAAAAAATAGGGCTGGGGGTGTAGCTCGGAGGTAGAATGCCCCTGGGTTCAATCCACAGTACCGCAAAAAAAAAAAAAAAGTCACAGACTGAGCTGGGCATGGTGGTGCGTACCTGTAACCCGAGTACTGAAACAGAAGGATTCCAGGTTTGAGGCCACAGACTGAGCTGGGTATGGAGGTGCATGCCTGTAATCCCAGGCTGAAACAGGAGGATCCCAGGTTTGAAGCCAGCCTCAACAACTTAACGAGAACCTCAGCAATTACTTAGTGAGACTCTGTTTCAAAATAAAGACATAGACTGGCAGACTGAATTAAAAACAAGACATAGCTATATATTGCCTGCAAGAAGCACACCTCATATGCAAAGGCATTCACAGGCCAAAAATGAAAAGGTAGAAATAATATTCCATACAAATGAAACCCTATAGCAAGCAAGAGTAGCTGCTATCATATTGGACAAGTAGACTTCAAGGCAAAATTAGTAACAAGTGACAAAGAAGGCCACTACAAACAGGTAAAAGGGATACAAAGGGAACAATCCAAACAGGAAGATATAATGATAGTAAACATTTATGCCCCAAACATCACTATACCTAATTACAGAAAACAGATACTACTTGACATAAAGGATCAGAGAGATCCCAATACAGTAATAGTGGGTGATTTCAATACACTCTTCTGACAAGTCATCCAGACATAAAGTTAGGACAGATACTAGAGACTTAAAACATACTATAGATCAAATGGACTTAACAGACATCTACAGAATATTTCATACAACAATAGCTAAAAACTCTTTTTAGCTGCCCATGGAACTTTCTCCAGAATAAATAATATTTTAGGCCACAGAGCAAGTCTTAGCAAATACAAAAAAGTTGATACAGTTGGACATGGTGGTGCATGTCTGTAATCCCAGTACTTGGGAGGCTGAAACAGGAGGGTTTCAGGTTCAAGGTCAGCCTCAGCAACTTAGTGAGGCTCTCAGTAACTTAGCAAGATTCTATTTTAAAACAAGTAAGAAATAAAACAGGACATGGGGCATAACTCAGAGGTAGAATGGCCCTGGGTTCAATCCCCAGTACCACATACACACAAAAAAAGTTGATATAATTCCATGTATCCTTTCAGATCATAACAAAACTAAATTAGAAATCAACAGCAAGAAAAACTATATAAACACATGAAGATTAAACAAAACTCTGTGTGTGTGTGTGTATGTGTGTTACTGTGGACTGAACCCAGAGGACATTCTGCCTCTGAGCTACATCCCCAGCCCTGTTTTTTTTTTTGAAATAAGGTTTCACTAAGTTGTAGAGGGCCTCACTAAGTTGCTAAGATTAAGACCTGTAAAGAAAAACACGGACTAATATCTTTGATGAACACAGATGCAAAAAACCTTAAAAAATATAAGCAAACAGAATTCACCAACACATTATAAAGGCCATAAACCATGATCAAGTTGGTTTCATATCAGAAATGGAAGGATGGTTTGACATCTGCACATCAATAAACATAATGCACCACAAATAGAGCCAAAGGAAAAAAATATATGGTCATTTCAATACATGTGGGAAAAGCCTTTGATAAAATTTAGCACTCATTCATGACAAAAATAAAGAAAAACCATAAAGAAAGTAGGTATAGAAGGAACTTAATGCAACATCATAAAGGCTATATATGACAAACCCAAAGCCCACATCACAGTCAATGGGGAAAAACTTAAAAGCATTTCCTCTAAAATCAAGAACAAGACAAGAATGTCCACTCGTACTACTCCTATTCAATATAGTATGTGAAGTTTTAGCCAAAGCAATTAGGCAAGAGAAGGAAATAAAAGGGATACAAATAGGAAAAGAGAAAGTCAAATTATCACTATTTGCAGATGATTATTCTATATTTAGAAAATCCAAAAACTCCACCAGAAGACTTCTAGAGCTGACAAACAAATTCAGCAACATAGCAGAATAATCAACATATGAAACCCAATAGCTTTTCTATACACCAATAATGAATCAGCTGAAAAAGAAATGAGGAAAACAATTACAATCACAATAGCCTCAAAAAATAAAATAAAGTCTGGGAATAAATCTAACTAAAGAGAAAGACCTCTACAATGAAAATTGCGTAACATTGAAAAAAGTAATAGAAGACACTACAAGATGGAAAGACCTCCTGTGTTCATGGATAGGCAGAATTAATATTGTTAAAATGGCCCATATTACCAAAAACAATCTACAGATTCAATACAATCCCCATCAAAATACCAATGGCATTCTTCACAGAACTACAAACAGTCCTAAAGCTCATGGAAGAAAAAAAAAAACCCAGAGTAGCCAAAGCAATTCTGAGCAAAAAGAGCAATGCTAGAGACATAAAAATACCTAATTTCAAAGTATACTATAGTGCTATATAGTAACAAAAATGGCATGATACTCACATAAAACCAGAAACACAGACCAATGGAATAGAAGACACAGAAACAAATCCATACAGATTGTCATCTGATTCTTAACAAAGACACCCAAAACATACACTGGAGAAAAGACAGCTTTTTTAACAAATAGTGGGGAGAAAACTGGATATCCATATGTAGAAGAATGAAACTAAATCTCCATCTCTCACCCTACACAAAAGTCAACTCAAAATGGATCAAAGACCTAGGAATTAGACTAGAAACTTTGTAACTGAGAAAAGAAAACATAAGAAAAACACTCCAACATATAGGCACAAGTGATGACTTCCTCAACTGAATTCCTAAAGCTCAGGAAACAATACCAAGAACTAACAAACGGATGACATCAAATTGAAAAGCTTTTGCAGAGCAAAAGAAACAACAGTGAAGACAAAGGCTACAGATGAGAAAAGTCTTTGCTAGCTACTTTTCCAACAGAGGATTAATACCCAAAATATAAAAAGAACTCAAAAAACTTAACGCCCAAAATCAGTCAATAAATAAACAAGCAAAAACAAAATCTAATCAATAAACAAATGGGCAAATGAACTAAACAGATCTTACTCAAAAGAAGTACAAATGGCCAACAAATACACAAAAAAGTCAACAAAATGCAAATCAAAACTACACCGAGATCTCGTCTTACTCCAGTTAGAATTACCAAGAATACAAATAAAAATGCTGGTGAGGAAGTGAGGGCAAAAACACTTATATACTATTCATAGTAATGTAAACATAACCACTATAGAAAACAGTGTAGAGGTTATTCAAAAGACTAGAAATAGAACTATCATATGATTCAGTTATACTATTCCTTGGTTTTTATCCAAAGAATTAAAGTCAGCATATTATAGTGATACATGTATGATATACCCATGTTTACAGCAGCAAAATTAACAATAGCCAAGTTATAGAACAAGCCTAGTTGTCCATCAACAGATGAATGCATTAAAAAAATGTGGTATATATACATAATGGAGTTTTGTTCTGCCATAAAGAACCAAACTATATCATTTGCAGGAAATAGATGGAAGGAGAGATCATGTTAAGCATAAGACTCAGAAAGTCAAGAGTCATTATGTTTTCTCTCAAATGTAGAAACTAGAGAGAAGGAAGAGATTCCATAAAAATGAAAGGGAGACCGGTAGGGTACAGAATGAGGATTAGAGGGAAGGAGGAGGGGAGGGTATGAGGAGGTTATGGGGAATGAAACTGATCAAATTATATTATGTGTATGTACAAATATGTTACACTGAATCATACAATTATGTATAATTATGCACCAATAAAAATTTTTTAAAAGGAATACATATATAGATATATAGGTATGTATATAAAATTTTGTTTATAGATGAGTTCTGGAAGGATATAAAAGAAAGAGAAAACATTTAGTAGTCTCCAGAGAAAGTAACCAAGGTAGGCAAAGGAGACTTTTTACCATATATTCTTTTATTATTTTGCTTTTTATAAAATTATCGTACTGGGGATTGAACCGAGGACACACTGCCACTAAGCTATATCCCCAACTCTTCTGAGTTTTTAATTTTGAGACAGGGTCTTGCTTTGTTGCCCAGGTTGGCCTCAAACTTGAGTTCCTCCTGCCTCAACCTCCCTAGTTGCTGAGATTACAGGTGTGTGCCACCAAGCCCAACCTGCTTTTGCATTTTTAAAGATATGACTATCTACCTTTTTCAAAAGTAAATTAAGTTTAAATAAAAGTTTCTGGTCATTATTTCTGAGACAGGATCTCATGCTATGTTGCTCAGACTGGCCTCAAACTCAAAATCCCCTTGTCTCAGCCTCTGAAGTAAGGGGAGGCATACACCACAGTGCCTGGCAATAAATTAAGTTTCAAGTTTAAATATTTAATAAATGGTTCATAGAAAAACACAGCATAAAGAAAACAACCAACCCTTTTCCCTTTCTTTGTTTTACTACTTTTTAAACTTAACTGATCACGTATCATTTAATCAGAAATTTTTTACTTGGCCAGGCGTGGTGGCGCACGCTTGTAATCCCAGTACTTTGGGAGGCGGAGACCGGAGGATCCGGGTTCACGCCCAGCCTCAGCTCTCTTTCTCTCCCTGTCTCTCTCTCTCTCTCTCTCCTTAGTGAGGCCCTCCGCAACTTCGTGAGACCCGGTTTCAAAATAAAGTATAAAAAATAGGGCCGGGGGCGTAGCACGGAGGTAGAACGCCCCCGCGTTCAATCCCCAGTTCCGCAAAAAAAAAAAAAGAAATTTTTTACTTGAAAAACTAGCATGATTAATATTTAAATATGTATAAAATCACAGCTAAGCTGGGCGTGGTAGCACACGCTTGTAATCTCAGTACTTTGGGAGGCGGAGACTGGAGGATCCGGGTTCGCGGCCAACCTCAGCGCGCATACGCGCGCGCGGTATCTCTCTCTCTCTCTCTCTGTCTCTCTCTCTCTCCCCTGTCTCTCTCTCTTTCTCTCTACCTAGTGAGGCCCTCCTCAACTTCATGAGACCCGGTTTCAAAACTAAAGCATAAAAAAAAAAATAGGGCCGGGGGTGTAGCGCGGAGGTAGAACGCCCCTGTGTTCAATCCCCGGTACCGCAAAAAAAAAAAAAAAATCACAGCTAAAATACAAGAAAACTTTTGAATTCTCATTTTCTATTAACACTATTTTGTATTTGAGAAAATTTTTACTATAAGTTTAAAATATTCTAGCCTTTCATAAAACAAACTATCATCCAAACTCATAGCCCCAGTTTGTTTTTCATTTGTAAAGGTCTGGATCAGATTCATAGACAATTGTAAGAATACAGTCTTCCTCTGTGTCCTATTTTAAAAAGCTTTAAGCACATGGTAACGTAGTCAGACTGTTTCAAAATAAAAAATAAAACAGGGCTGGGGGTGAAGCTCAGAGGTAGAACTCCCCTGGGTTTAATACCCAGAACCACTCCCCTACCCACACACACACATAGCTTTAAAACAACCAATGCTGCCACTATTCTCCCCATCCCTTTCTGTTTTTCACTGTGGAGTTGTTAACAAGTATCTATCCTTTATGCATAACAGAATATGTAAGCTTAGATGGTAGTTCGGAGATAGTTTAACTATGTGGACTAGAGCACTTCCTGTTCCCACTTCAACATTGATGAGGAAGAACCAGGGAAGCCCATGGGAGAGTCTTAGCCTCACTCTCATCCTAAATAAATAGCCTGGAAAAATAGACATTTGAATCCAGGGTCACCAATGAATGACCAATTACTAATCCCAACTACAAATAAAATAAAATAAAATAAAATAAAATAAAATAAAATAAAATAAATAAAATAAAATAATAAAATAAAATAATAAAATAAAATAAAATAAAATAAAATAATAAAATAAAAAAGGAACACAAAAATGGGAGAAATGAAGAGTGGGCCTGGAAAGAGATTAGAAAAGCTACAGCAAAAAGGGCAAACTGGATGAGGCAGAAAGCTCTTCCAAGCCCAGATCAGCTGAGTTCAGAGAGTTCCGTATCTGTTTATGATTTGGGGATAATATTAGACTGTGAGTGGGTAGAGCCCTCATTCTACAGAAAGAAATCAGCCTCTTTCTAAAGCTATTGCCTGGTGTTATCTGAGCATGCCAGAGTAAGTAGTGTGGCTAAGAACTGAAGCCAGGTCTAGGCTCCTAATTAAAATGCCGTAGTGTCTCTAGCCCAATAAATTAAGCCTTCATCTTGTGGGAAGTCTTCACTGAAATAGACCCATATTTCATTTCAACTCTGTTAGACACAAGATACAGTTATTTTAGATTTTGAATAGTCATCAACATGCTGAGAGAGATATTGGTTATTTGCTTTACACCACATTTTAATAAAGTACTACTTTTCCCAGAACTGTAATGCTTATCTTCTACAATAACAGCAACTTAGGAGGATGAGGAGGAATAAATGAAGCTACATCACTCCATGAACCTTCATGTCAATACATTCTGCCCCTAAGAGTAGAGGAAGGAATTTTGCATCTGTGTTCCCTAACCACTTAAAATACTGTGTCTTTCTCTGCCAAATGCTTTCATAACTTTACAAATTAATACATGGTTTTATATTTCATTTTTTTCACCAATAAAAATGGAGAAATGTATATACTCCTCTGAAATTCCTTTTAAAGTGTTATAATAATATGTATTTAGAAAGTCAAGACTGGAACTCTGAAAAGATACACAATAAGCTTAAGGTCTTAAAATGCCACAAAATAACTTAAGACCAGATTACATCAAGAATATTCCCAAAATACAGTTTATACAAAATGATTCTGGAACTAGGGATATAGCTCTGTGGTAGAGGAACAAGGCCTTGCATTTGTTCCTTGGTATCAGGGAGGGAGGGAGGGAGGGAGGGATTCTATAGAATGATTTGCTTTATACTGAGGATTCCTATACCATCTACTACCAATCCAATTTTCTGTGCCACAAGAACCCCGAATAACAGGTAATTTGAAACCGAGGTAAAGCTTATTTTAAAAATAAAATCATACAGAATTATAGATATTTCTGACAATTCTACATACCATAGATTGTGTTTATATTTAAACATTTGACTTTGTAGAAACATTCTGTTCAACTTTTTATATTTGCTATGTAATTCTAATTTACAGACCAGTCTAGAGCAGAACTGGCCATTCAATTCAAATATTCAATAATTCTTATTCTTTTAACAGCGAGGAGGTAATTGTTTTTCTTGGTTATTTTTATAGTTGATGCTACTTTAACCTGCTAGTCAGTCAGCAAATACTCACTGATAGGGAACTAAAAGCTTAATTTAAACACTGCTTAAATTAAAAAATATTTGGATATAAGAAAAAAGTCAGTGGGTTAAATCCATTGGAAACATCTCAGAGAAGTTGATGCTTCCAAAATGAGCCTGGAAAAATTATTAACAGCAACTTCAAAATTGTTGTTAACATAGCTAGTGACTTCCTGTACTTCCCACACTCACCTGAGGCAGACAGGAACACCCTGGATCTAATAAGCTCACAGCTTCATTCTGCATTGTGTTCTGTTGTGTAATCGCATCTTCTCGTTTGCGTTCTTTCTGCCCTGCTTCATCATCGTCATACTCATCTAAGCACTGAAAGAAAGCATAATTTCCATTTTATTTCCTAATATAATCAAACAATTGTTTGATGGTATGTTAAAATGTTTGCTAAAGAAATTTTTATGCATTCAGGAGTCAGTTTACACAATAAAAATGTTCTTTCCAGCAGTATATAATTCCTGTAAATTAAATTATTTGCTTAAAACCAGTACCTCCACATTCACACACCTGGCAACCTATCTCTTCTCTAAGCTCTAGTTAACAGTGACAGATTTTTTTTGTTTTGTTGGGGAGGGGAGAATTGGTAATGGGGATTGAACCCAGGGGTGTTCTACCTCTGAGTGACACCCCAGCCCTATTTTTATTTTATTTTTTGGAAGTAGAGTCTTGCTAAGTTGCTGAGGCTGGCCTTGAACCTGTTATCCTCCTGTGTCAGCCTCCCAAGTACCTGGATTACAGGTGTGCACCACACCTGGCTGACTAGGTTTCTTAATGGGATGGTTTGCTCATTCTTAGTCATTCAACAAGTAAACTGATTGTGTTTACCTTAAATAAGGAACTTTGTGGAGGGTGATAAAAGCTATACTAAAAACAGAATTTATAGTCAAATGAAGAAGATAAGGTATATATAGGTATATAGGTAACAGCGATAAAGGCCATTTTCTTATTTAATACTGCCTATGAGAATATAAGGAAGTAATTTTACTGGAGGAGTTAGGAAAGGCTATAGAAGACCTTATAATTTAAAGGACAGATATAATTTGGAACTACAGATATTGAAAAGAAGAATTTCAAATGATGAGTATGGCATATTGAAAAGCTTACAAGAGCCGGGTGTGGTGGTGCACACTTGTAATTCCAGTACTTGGGAGGCTGAGACCAGAGGATCCGGGCTCGCGGCCAGCCTCAGCTACTTAGCTAGGTCTCCACAATTTAGTGAGACCATGTTTCAAAATAAAGAATAAAAAAATAGGGCTAGGGGTGTAGCTCGGAGTTAGAATACCCCTGGGTTCAATCCCCAGTACCACAAAAAAAGAAAAGCCTACAAGAAAGGGTTGCTAAATAGATGAATCGACACCAGCAATTATCATGTCCAGACTTTTTGCTCAAAAAACAAAATAGAAACATATCTCTATCCATTAAACTCATTATGAGATGAGCTATCTGTTCCTGGCAATACACTAATACACGTGTGTGTGTGTGTGTGTGTGTGTGTGTGTGTGTGTATTTACAGGAGACTGAACCCAGAGGAGTTCTACCTCTGAGCTACACCCTCCGTCCTATTTTATTTATTTTTTATTTTGAAACAGGGTCTCACTAAGTTGCTGAGGCTGGTCTCAAACCTGCAATCCTCTTGTCTCAGCCTCCAAGTACTGGGATTACAAGCCTGCACCACCATGCCCGGCTCTTGCAACACATTTCTAACTAATATACTAATCTAAAGGGTTCTGTGAGAGACCCAAAAAGGAAGGGAAAAAATGTCTCTGCAGGCACTGTTTACAGTCACTATGACATTGACTAAAGCAGAGTATGGCAGGGAAGACAACAGGACTTAGAAACTGTACATAAGAGGAAAAACTAAAGGCCGCTGTGCAAACCAAGCTGGGTCACTGACATACAGGGAGAGAGGAAAAATAGTGAGGGGATGCTAGTTTGATAGGGAGCAATTCAAAGACAAAGTCTACATGGAAGAAAGCATCTGTCTGAGGACAGAACGGAAGAGCAAACAAAAGGAACAAGCAGACTGAGATTCCAGAGCCTGTTCAGGGTCCTCTTCTGAAATCCAAGAGACTGCTTATGTAAGTGTAAGCTGGCCCTCCTTCATTACATCAATCTATGAGAACTGGGGCCTGGAGACGCAGTGTAAGAAAATTATGATACTGTGACTACAGTCAGTGATGTGAGTCTAAAATGTTTTGACTGATAACATGTTAGCTTATAAGATTGCAGAGCCTCACAGGTCTTGAGCTGAGGACTGGAAAGGCATATGCTCTGATCACCAAGAAACATAAATAATAAATAACCTGAGAAGTCCAGATTTTTCCCTACATAGCACATATTACAGTACTTCAATTCCTTGGAATAAAAGTATAACATGATCAAAACCTGGTTTTGGAAAAGGAACCCGGGTATAGCAATTCAGAGTACAGATTAACAGGAACAGTGACCAAAAGTGGAAAGGCTAGTTAAATGACATGGTAGGCAAATTGATCCTAAAAAAAATCGATACAAAATCAATTATATTTTTATATAGTAGCAAGTATCATTTAAAATACTTATGACCAAAATTAACAACAAATACCATACCTTTACATTAAGAACTATAAAATATGTCCCAGCTTCTCACTAATAAACTATAAGAAGAGGAGATAAAGGGAAGGAAGAAGGGAAAAAAGACCTAAAAATTTAAAACTCAAAGGACATATGAACAATTAACAACATACTGACCTAACTTGTGTAGAAACTATTAAAGGAAACTATTTCAAAAATTATTATTTAAGAGACAGTTTGAACAATTAACAGATACTTGATCAACTTAACTATTTTTTTAACTTTCTTAGGTGTGATAATGCTATTTTTCTTTTGTTTAAAAAAGATTCTTATCTTTTAGATACATATACGGGAGTATTTAAGAATGAAATAATATGCTAACCTGGATTTGCTACAAAATAGCACAAGAAGTAAGATGGGTAGTGTGTGTTAGTACAGATAAAACAAAACTGACCATGTGCTGATAATTGTTAAAGCTGAAAGATGGGCATGTGGGGGGACTTCATTATACTATTCTCCTTACTTCTATGTCTGAAATTCCCATTTAAAAATTTTTAGAAATAGTAATGCTTTGACTAAACAACTAGATATTTATTCTAAGTAACAACACTTTTGCCTCTTGAAAATAAAATAGCAGAATATTATTTGAAAATTGTTTCAAAGAAATGTCAGGAAATACTGGCAACTTATTATAAAGTAAAAAAAGAAATCTGTCTGAATTTTAAAAGGAAAAGGATATGCTATCTCTGAACTGATTATGTTCTTTATAATCATCTGCAAATTTTGGAATCAGAGACCTAGATTCAAATCCTAGGACTGACAACTAAAGTAAGCAATAATAGTTTTTTTTTTTTTTTTGGTGGCACTGGGGATTGAACCTAAGGGCATTCATTCTACCACTGAGCTACACCCCCCGTTTTTTTGTTGTTGTTGTTTTGGTGTTTTTTTGTTTTTTTTTTTTGTTTTTTGAAACAGGATCTTGCTAAGAGACCTTACACTGACCTCAAACCTGTGATCCTCCTGTCTTAGTCTCCCAAATACTGGGATTACAAGAATGCACCACCATGCTTAGCTATAGCATCTGTCATTAATTGAACATTTTTTTTTTAGGTATAAGACACTGTTAAAAACTAACGTCTAGTATTTCATATAATTCTCAAAAACCGTAGGAAGTAGGTAACTGAAGAATCTGAGAATTAAGATTAAGTAACAAGCTTAAGGACACAAAGTGGTTAAGTGGTGCAGCTAGAACTCTAACCTAAGCAGTCTAACTCCTAACTCTGAACTCAATTTTCCAACAACTAAGTGTAACCAATTTGTTAATTATGAAACTGATTTAGTGTGCTGCAACAGAGAAATTTTATAAAGAAAAAGAAATAGAACAGAAAAGAAATAATCAGTAAGCACTTCTCAACACTTTGTAGAATACAGAATTACTGGAGTTAACAGCCAAAAGAGTGGCTGATGGCTGTTGTGGCTGGATGACAGTTAGACAGAGGTTTGACCTGTTCTGTATTTTTCTGAACACTAACACTATTGGTTTGTTTTATTTTTAGAGGCTATCTGGAGGAATTCTATCAGGCTTTACTTCCATGCTTACCTTAGTCATGGACAGATCAAGTTTCCCAAGCCTCATTCATTACTGTACAGATTCTCATTCCCATATTGTTCTGTGTTTACCCTAATCTAGTCTAATCCTCCATCCCTTCTCTCCCTTCCAAATCATTCCACTGTGGCCTATGAAATCTCTGTTCTGTGATATCTTGCAATCCTCAGACACAGAAGGAAACCTAGCTGGTTCCCCAGAAAAGCCCCTTTCCCTGTACCTCTCTCAACTAGGAGCTACTGTTTTTCGATTTCCCTCACTTTGGGACCTAGTGGGTGGGTTATCTTCTTCTCTGACTACCTCTCTGGAGCAAGTCTCTCCTTTGGACATTACAATGATCTAGTCAGTGATTCCTACTGTGTCAGTACCATTTCCAACATCCATTAATGGATTTTTGTGAATGCATTTTAGTCATCTTGATGTCTGAGGGATGCTATTCATTAATGGAACAGAAACCTTGAATGCTATGTATCTTGCAATTTGAAAAAAAATGGTTAAGGAAGAACTAAGAGGCTAGGGGTGTAGCTCATTGATAGAGTACTTGCCTAGCATGCATAATACCCTGGGTTCAATCCCCAGCACCACAAAAAAAGAAAAAAATAACCCACATCCCATTGTACTGTAGAATGTAAGACCAAATAGGCATGCAAATGAAAACTATATTTACAATCATCTGAGATGAACCTCTTACCTATCAAAATGGAGGAGGGGAAGGAAGTGCAGGATTTTAAAATACACAAGATATTTCCAGCAAGACAGCTATTTCACACATCCAGGGAATATGTTATTGTGGTTGTTTGTAATTGTACTTAAAAATTGCTTGCCATTTTGGAAAATGTCAGTAACAGCAAAAGTATTTATGGTATTTGCATTGCTAATAAAGCACATTCTTATCTGTCTAAAGTCTGGGCACTGTGCTGTTTTTATAGTTTGCCTTGTTTAAGGCAAAGAATGAATGACCATAATTTTATCATCACCACAGTACTTTATACGTACAATAAGTGGTCCCTGAACTAAATAGTGGAGTGTATGGTGGAGGGACCTATGGACAAATTACAAAAGGCATTGCTGCTAAGCAGGAATTGGGACTTGAAGTCCAAAATACAAAGAAACTAGCCAATCATGGTAACTTCTTGATTAAATGAGACATAGCACACTGCTTTTGAAAGACTAAACTCTGTGTGTGTGTGTGTGTGTGTGTGTGTGTGTGGCATGGGAATACACTTGACTTGGTAATATTAAAAGCAGTAGTTTCCTACTACTGAGATTTCTATTACTACAGTTCAAAGGTTTTTTAATGTATCACAAAATTAAATTCATTGACGAAAACAAAAGGATTCATTTCATAATGTCATTTCCTATCAACTTTATAAAACATAATTTTATAAAACAAAACTCAGTTCATAAAAAGCAATCAATGTACCATTTGCTTATTTTAAACATGTGCTTCTACTACATAGAAGAGTATATTCCAAGCCGGGCGTGGTGGCGCACGCTTGTAATCTCAGTACTTTGGGAGGCGGAGACCGGAGGATCCGGGTTTGCGGCCAACCTCAGCGCGCATGCGCGCGATCTCTCTCTCTCTCTCTCTCTCTCTCTCTCTCTCTCTCTCTCTC
>PVJS01025821.1:0-27529 GCA_004027185.1 Glis glis
CCCTGTGTCTCTCTCTCTCTCTCTCTACTTAGTGAGGCCCTCCGCAACTTCATGAGACCGGTTCAAAATAAAGGATAAAAAAATAGGGCCGGGGGTGTAGCGCGGAGGTAGAACGCCCTGGGTTCAATCCCCTCCCCGGTACCGCAAAAAAAAAAAAAGAAAATATATTAATCCTCCTGTCTCAGCCTCCCAAGTACTAGGATTATAGGCGCATGCTACCACACCAAGCTATAATGCCACTTTTTAAGGACTATTTTAAAAACCTCTAGCATTTTAGTTTTTTGGGATATAATTTACATACCAAAACCTCTATCTTTAAAAAAAATGACTTTTTTTTCTTTTTGGTCAGAATGAATAGGATAAAAGCTGGGAGTGGTGGTGGCGCATGCTTATAATCCCAGTACTCCCAGTACTCGGGAGGCTGAGACAGGAGGATCGCAGGTTCAAGGACAGCCTCAGCAGTATAGCAAGACTCTCAGTAACCTAGCAAGACCCTGTTTCAAAACAAAAAATAAAAATAAGGGTTAGGGGTGTAGCTCAGAGATAGAATACCCCTGGGCTCAATCCCCAGTACCACACATACACACAAAAGAATGTATAGGATAAGGCCTGTTAAATCTGTCTGAAATATTTTGTAATACACACAACTGTCAGCTAAATTTGTTCTACATCAAGACATAGTTTGAATATATTACTTGCAAATCATGCCATAAAGAATGTTTGGGTGTAGAGTTTTATGAACTCATCGATGATCCTGTATTGGTGAAGACATCCTGCGCCACGTGCTTGCGCTAACTGGGAAATTCAGCGTATGAATCTAGGTGGTTAATTCTAAAGCCGCTCTCTTTCAGAATCTGCACTAATTCCGGTCCACCTTTTTATTTTACACTTATAAATATAACTAACAAAAATGACGCCGGGCGTGGTGGCGCACGCTTGTAATCCCAGTACTTTGGGAGGTGGAGACCGGAGGATCCGGGTTCGCGGCCAGCCTCAGCTCTCTCGCTCTCTCTCTCCCTGTCTCTCTCTCCCTGTCTCTCTCTCTCTCTCTGTCTCTCTCTCTCTCCTTAGTGAGGCCCTCCGCAACTTCGTGAGACCCGGTTTCAAAATAAAGTATAAAAAATAGGGCCGGGGGCGTAGCGCGGAGGTAGAATGCCCCTGTGTTCAATCCCCGGTACAGCAAAAAATAAAAAAAAAATAAAAAAATTAAAAAAATTAAAAAAAAAACAAAAATGCCTTGTGCCTAAGAGCTTTCCCACGGCTCTCTTCCCTCCTGTATTCTAGAGGCCTTCAATAGTTTTAATTTAATTGGCTTAGTCTGAAATACAATACCACCTGGGTATTCTGTCTGCCTGGCATTTCTTCTCTTACAGAATGAACTATGTGCTTGTTGTTGTGATTAAAAAGCATTCTAATGAGGTTTTTCTTTGTTCCAGTGTGGTCTGATGTACTGGCCTTTTGTACAGGTGAGTTTCAAACGACTTAGCATCTGGGGCTGGGGACGTGGCTCCGTGGTGGTGGGCTGGGCTGGCCTGGCAGGCACGAGGCCCTGGGTCCCATTGCCAGCACCAGAGAAACAGACCCACAGAACTCCTCAGAATGCTAACTCGTGGCTTTGACTCCCGCGGAGCCCTAACTGACCCTCTCTGTTCCAGCTGACCAATTTCAGCCTCGTCCCTGTTCACTGGAGGACAGCTTACACGGGACTCTGTGGCCTCCTCTGGGCCACTTTCCTTTGCTTCTCACAGCAGAGCGGCGATGGCACCTTCAAGTCAGTGTTTGCCTGCCTTCGAACCAGGGGGGCCAGTGTCGTGGAAAGGCCCCCGGAGAAGTGAGCCCCGGTCCAGGCCTCCCCGCCGGGACTGCGCTCTTCCTAAAGTGCTCCCATTGCCTGCAGAGAAACGACTCCACGGTTCTGCGCTTCATGTTGAAGAATTACTATTCCGTAGACCTACTTGTTTTTTTAATTATCAATGATTATTTTAAATTTTATTCAAACCTTTTCCCCCATTCTGGTCTGAAAGTCTTACTACCCTAAGGTTTTCACTTCTCTAATATTTTGGTTAAAATCGACAACAGTGGCCAAATGGCATTTTAGAATGATTAATTATTAATATTCCTATTCTATTTTTTTGTGGTCCTGGTGATTGAGCCCAGGGGAATTCTACCTCCGAGCTACACCCCCAGCCCTATATTTTAGTCTTTATTTTGAAACAGGGTCTCACTAAGTTGCGGAGGACCTCACTAAGTAGCTGAGGCTGGCCGTGAACCCAGAGCCTCCGGTCTCAGCCTCCCAAGTACTGGGATTACAAGCGTGCACCACCACACCTGGCTTCTATTCTAATATTTTAATGCCAGGAACCCCAGTTCTGATTGTTTACATCTCAATTTTAAAATCTCAGGTTATCACCTAAACACTTCTGGGTCAGATTACCTTTTCTACCAACAATAGTCCTTATAGTGAATTTCTACATAGAATCCAATCAAGGAGAAGATTGAATAATCAGATTTTTTTCTCTCCCCAAATACTCTATAATAATGTATTATTATGTTGATACTAAAATTATGCAAGTACATTTTACATCAAAAAAAGAATAGTGTATGATTGATGTGTTCTGTTTAGAATATTTTATTGATGTCTTCTACTTTTATATCATAATATCTAAGTATAATACTTTTTAATTTTTTTATAGTTTTAAGCATATTCACTTAAGCATCCCATTTCCTAGACATACAAAATGAAATATTTGGCTTCTTAAAGAACTATATTAAATGAAAGTTCTAAAAAACTAATAATTTTTCTTCCTCTGGAAGGAAGAACTCTAATTCATACTATACCAGAGAGACTGGTTAGCCCAAATTTCACACTGATTTCTTTCCTTCCTTTCTTCCCTCCCTTCCTTCCTTCCTTCCTTCCTTCCTTCCTTCCTTCCTTCCTTCCTGTACTGAGGATTGACACTCAGGCGCATTCTGCCTCTGAATTACACCCTCAGTCCTTTTTGTTTTAGAAACAGGGTCTCTTTAAGTTGTTGAGGCTGTCCTCAAACCTGCGATCCTCCTATCTCAACCTCTCAAATACTGGAATTACAAGTGTGCACCACCACTTCCACCGTTTATATTTTCTTTTCTATTTTTGGCAGCACTGGGATCAAACCCAGGGCCCTAAGCGTGCTGAGCAAATACTCTATTGCTGAGCTACTCCCCAGCCCACTGATATTAAATTTTTAAATTCAGGGCTTTAAAATAAATCTTTATACTTTAAGGTAGACATGAGAAACTTGACCCAGTCTTTCAGATTGGTTCGGTTTGTCTAAGCTCAACACCAGCAAGTTTAAAAATTATGGGACTAGCTGGGCAAGGTGGAGCAGTCTGTGGTCCCAGCTGCTCAGAAAGCTGCGACAGGAGGATCACTTGAACCTGGGCAACATACATAGCAAAGTCCCATCTCAAAAACAAACAAACAAACAAATAAATAAATAAATAAATAAATAAAATTTTAAAATTAAAGTAGATGTTAGGTGAATATCTCAAAATGTTTCAGCAAATTTCACCTAAGAATTACCTCACAATTCAGTTGTTTCCAATGGCACATTTCCAAAATTCTAGATGTGAGGAACTGAACTCCTTTTTTTTTTTTTCTTTTTTTGTGGTGCTGGGGATGGAACCCAGGGGCATTCTACCTCTGAGCTACACCCCCAACTCTATTTTATTTTGTATCTTGAAACAGGGTCTCTCTAAGTTGCTGAGGGCCTTGCTAAGTTGTTGAGGCTGACCTCAAACCTGCGATCTTCCTGTCTCAGCCTCCCAAGTACTGGGATTACAGACATGTGCCACTGTGCCTGGTTTTGAACTCTTTTTTAAAAACTTTTATCTTGAGAATTTATATTTAAGATCAATTTAAGAATGTGTAACTATTTTGTGTTTGGGGGGCACTGGGGATTGAACCCAGGGGCATTCTATCTCCAAGCTATACCCCAGCCCTTTTTATTTTTTTGTTTTGAAGCAAGGTCTTGCTAGGTTGCTGAGAGTCTCACTACATTGCTGAGACTGGCTTTGAACCTGCAATCCTCCTCTCTCAGCCTCCCAAATACTAGGCTTACAGGCATGAGCCACTGCCTGGCTTTGAACTTTTTTTTAGACTCTTAATTTATCTTGGGAATTATATTTAAGATCACTTTAAGAATGTGTACCTAAAATTTTAGGCATGTAATTTACATATTTATAATATGTTTATATAATTCATAGGCGTGTAACTTCTAAGTATATAATTTATTTGAATGTAATACATATTAATATATTTTATATTAGGACAATAGTAAGGAAATTTCATGATGGTTGAATTCCAAAACAATTCATAATTTGCATGATTTTAGAAGTAGTGACTACAACAGAACAGCTGTTTCATAATACAAAGACAAATTGTGTTATCAAAAAAGTTTAACCAAGCCGGGCGTGGTGGTGCACGCTTGTAATCCCAGTACTTGGGAGGCTGAGACAGGAGGATCCCAGGTTCATGACCAGCCTCAGCAACTCAGTGAGGCCCTCCGCAACTTAGCGAGACCCTGTTTCAAAATACAGAATAAAAAATAGGGCTAGGGGTGTAGCTCAGAGGTAGAATGCCTCTGTGTTCCATCCCCAGTTCTGCAAAAAAAAAAAAAGTTTATGCAGAATAATTATAGTAAGAACTACCCGGCAACATTTTTGGCTACCCGATTTCCATTTGCAGCGTGAAGAGATCTTCCCCTTACCCAGATAAGTGAAAACTCATGTCTTACTTGGGAGGGAGCTTTCCTTCTGTACAAATGGGTGGGACTGAGATCAGACGAGTCAAGAGACAGAAATAAGGATTTAGGGGCCGGGGAGTGGCTTGGGACAGGGCACTTGCCTAGCATGTGAGCCTCCCTTGGTTCCATCACCAGTACTGCAACAACAAAAACAACAATAAAAGAATGAACGGGGAAAATATTTAGCCCCCCCCAGCCCCATTGAACCCAAGGCCATTCTACCTCCAAGCCACACCCCCAGCCCTGTTTTATTTTTTTGTTTTGATTTGTTTTTGTGTTTTTTTGGGCGGTACCGGGATTGAACCCAGCTTCTCAGCCTCCCAAGTACTGGGATTACAAGTGTGTGCTACCACGCCTGGCTTATTTGTTTTGATTTTGAAACAGGGTCTTGCTAAGTTGCTGAGGGTCTCACTAAGTTGCTGAGGCTGGCCTCCATCCAACATGTGATCCTCCACGCCCAGTTTAGGGCATTCTCTTCAACTTTGTTGAGTACACTTGACCAAATTAATTGTGGATAGTCAAGCTGGTTTTGCTAAGTTGCTGAGGTTAGCCTCGAACCTGCAATCCTCCTGTCTTAGCCTCCCAAGTACTGAGATTACAGGTGTGCAACAGAGCGCCCAACTTTTTAAAAATTTTTATTTATTTTTTATTGCTAACACAAACTTATCTCTGGATGCATATCCAGGAACTCTTGCTGCGGGAGGAGTGGGGAGGGTATATTTTCGGTGGTATATTTTCCAGTTACACTTCGCATTGCGCTTTCTGTGTCCCATTGGACTAAAACCAGTCTGGCAAAGGTCATTCCAATCTGTTGTCATTTTTCATGATGTGTGGTCACTCTCTGGTGGCATTTCTGTCTTCCCTATCAGACTGTGAACTTCTTCCCTATCAGACTGTGAACTTCTTGAAGGAAGAATATATTTCTTATATATTTTTTCTTTCATTCTTCTTTTGTAGCACTGAGGATTGAACCCAAGAGCATTCTGCCTCTGAGCTACACCCCTCATCCTTTTTATTTTATTTTCTTTATTTTGAAACAGGGTCTCACTAAGTTGCAGAGGGCCTCACAAGGTTGCCGAGGCTGGCCTCAAACCTGCGATCCTCCTGTCCCAGCCTCCCAAGTACTGGGACTACAGGTGTGCACCACTGTGTCCAGCTGACAATTCTTTTTTTTTTTTTTTTGTGGTACTGGGGATTGAACCCAGGGGCATTCTACCTCCGAGCTACACCCCCAACCCTATTTTTTATTCTTTATTTTTGAAACAGGGTCTCACTAAGTTGCGGAGGCTCCTGAGTACTGGGATTACAAGTGTGCGCCACCACACCCGGCTTGACAGTTCTGTTCTCTTGGGTTGGCAAGTGAACTTTGGACTTTGGGTCCTCAGCCCTGCCTGCATATATCCCTCAGAAGAGCGGCTTGCACGCTTCTCGCCAGCTCTACAAGACCAGGGTGTTGGTCTTTATGAGCGGGGTTGGGAGTGTAGCTCAGTCGTAGGGCGCTTGCCTAGCATGCATGAGGACCTGGGTTTGATCCCCAGCACCACAGAGTAGTTGAGCCAAATAACCCTCGGGCACATATGTTACTATTTCGTGTGGTGCACGCAGCATGGCGGAGTGACGACCTGCAGCTCGCACCTGTTTCCAGTGGGCGTTCCTTTCTGGGGCCTTTAAAATCATGACACGCAGGTGGCCAGTTGTTCTTCCCCATCTGTCCACTCCATAGGATGAGGAAATCCGCAGGAGCTGAAAATGGAGCTTCAACCAGGTAGCCAAATAATTGCCCTGACCGCCGCCCGCTTCCGCTCGTGGACGGATGGGCTGCGCCTGCCGTGGATCCCGCGGATGCTGGGGCCAGAACCGGCTCCTGCCGGTGGCTTCTCTGCGTCTACACTGAGATCAAACACTAGGTCAAGTCCCTGCTACGGCTCAGTATTGCCATTTTAGTATTCACGATGAAAAACTCTGTTTGCTCGTTTTCTAATGTCAGCGTCTGATTCCTCTGAGCCTTGCCACCAGAATGCTCTTTTTGTATTTTGGGTGGGAATATTGTAAAGGCAACACTAGTTTCTTCATTTTTTAAGTTTAAATTTTATGTATAACGTGTGCATTAAAATCTTGATGACATATGACTATATATGAAAAATAAATGAATTTTAATTAAGTATAGCTTAATTAAATGACTGGTTATTTTGTGTTATTGGTAATGTGGTTATTCCAAGAAATACATAAGCAATGAAAATTATATTCTGTAATAGTTCCTGATAGTCTTTATTGCAAATGCAAGATTATAATTATATTATTATTATTATTGGCACTGGGGATTGAACCCAGGGGCATTCTACCTCTGAGCTACACCCCTAGCCCTTTTTTTTTTTAATAGGATCTCACTACATTGTGGAGGGCCTTGCTAAGTTGCTGAGGCTGGCCGTGAACTTGTGATCCTCCTGTCTCAGCCTCCCAAGTACTGGGATTATAAGTGTGTGGCACCATCCCTGACTTATTATTATTATTATTATTAGTTATTATTATTATTATTTGGTACTGGGGATTGAACCCAGGGGCAATCTATCTCCGAGTTCCAGCCCCAGCCCTTTTTATTTTTTATTATTTGTTTATTTATTTTTGTGTGGTACTGGAAATTGAACCCAGGGGCATTCTACCTCTGAGCTACACCCCCAGCCCGATTTTATTTATTTTTTGTTTTGAAACAGGGTCTTGCTAGGTTGCTGAGAGTCTCACCAAGTTGGTGAGACTATCCTCAAACCTGTGATCTTCCTGTCTCAGCCTCCCAAGTACTGGGATTACAAGCGTGCGCCACCACGCCCGGCTCCTATTTTAATCTTTATTTTGAAACAGGGTCTCACTAAGTTGTGAAGGGCCTCAGTAAGTTGTGAGGTTGGCCTCGAATCTGCAATCCTCCTGTCTCAGCCTCCCAAGTAACTGGGATTACAGGCGTGCGTCACTGTGCCCGGCCACATTGGATTTTTCTGAGGCTCAGAGATCTGAACCCCTTTGCTCTCTACCCCTTCTGTTTTTAACACAACTTCACTTTATTTTTTTATTTTTATTTTTATTTTTATTTTTATTTTTATTTTTTTGTGGCACTGGAGATTGAACCCAGGGGCATTCTACCTCTGAGCTACACCCCCAGCCTTATTTTATTTTTATTTCGAAACAGGGTCTCACTAAGTTGATGAGAGTCTCACTACTTGCTGAGATTGTCCTTGAACCTGCGATCCTCCTGTCTCAGCCTCCCAAGTGCTGAAATTACAAGCATGCACCACCACACCCGACTAACACATCTTCACTTTAGATCCCTTTCCATTGTTATATAGTTCTAGCAGTTTATTATAATTGAGCTTCGGTGTCTCTACTGGGAATAGTGAGTAGTTGTCAGGAAATTAATTTGGAGTGTGGGAGATGAGATTCCCTGCCTTGCGCACGACACTTACTGTTAGTTCTATAATTTGAACAGGGATGGAGCAAATGAAATAAAATTACACGTAGATGTAACTCAGGATTCAGGTTTTTGAAATTTTCATGTGTCATTCTATCTGAATGCTTTCTGCTTAGGGATTGTAAATTAGAAAATTGAAACAAGAACTGCTAAACCGAAGGGAAAATATTCCCCACTCCACTTGATTTCTTCAATTGCAGGTCTCTAAATTCAATCTTTGAATGTTCTTCGTGTGTCAGCAAAGATTCTTGCAGCTTTGGGCTAGTTTATTTTAACTTTTTTTGCTACTAAAGAAAAGTGGGGTGCAGGGCATGGTGATGCATGCCTGTAATCCCAGTACTTGAGAGGCTGAGACGGGGGATCGCAGGTTCAAAGCCAGCCTCAGCTACTTAGTGAGGCCCTGTTTCAAACTAAAATATAGAAAGGGCTGGGGGTGTAGCTTAGAGGCAGAACACCCCTGGGTCCAATCCCCAGTACCAAAAAAGAAGGGGGGGAGGGGTCGGAAAATCAGTTTATATCTGGATTGAATACCAAAGAAAATGCTTAATAATATTTAGAGGACTTAATAAAGGATATGAAGCATTAAATTAATAGACTGAATAGGAAGATATAAGCCTACAAGACTGAAATAATAATCTATAAAATTTTTGCTCTAAGATGATAAATAAGACTAAAGCCAACTAGGATTTCTAGGCTTTTGGCCAATAATAAATTTATGAAGCTGGGTGCGATGGTGCAAGCCTGTAATCCCAGTTCTTGGGGAAGCTGAGACAGGAGGATCTCAGGTTCAAGGCCAGCTTCAGCAACTTAGTGAGGTCCTCTGCAACTTAGTGACATCTTGTTTCAAAATAAAAAAAGTGCTGGAGGTGTAGCTCAGAGATAGAATGCCCCTGGGTTCAATCCCCAAGTTTCCTGCAGGTGACACGTGGATTTTTGAATAGAGCTAATGATTGCAAGTAGTTTATTTAATTCTCAGGAGGATTAAAGAGCAACGTATACATCTTCAGTCATTTCTCAAAAGTTTGGAGCAATTATACTTTTACCTGAAGAAATGAAGAACTTTTCACTATATTAAAAAAAAGGTGCACAAAATAGTATATATTTTTTCTGGTGGTATTGGAGATTGAACCCAGAGGCATTCTTCCTCTGAGCTACACCCCCAGCCCAATTTTTAAATTATTTATTTATTTATTTATTTTTGCGGTAATGGGGATTGAACCCAGGGACATTCTACCTCCGAGCTACACCCCCCCAGTCCTATATTTTTTTTTTTTTTGCAGTACCGGGGATTGAACCCAGGGGCATTCTACCTCCAGGCTACACCCCCAGCCCTATTTTTTATTCTTTATTTTGAAACAGGGTCTCACTAAGTTGCGGAGAGCCTCACTAAGTAGCTGAGGCTGGCCATGAACCCGGATCCTCTCGTCTCAGCCTCCCAAGTACTGGGATTACAAGCGTGCGCCACCACGCCCAGCTCTGAGCCTGGTCTTGAACCTGCGATCCTCCTGTCTCAGCTTCCCACGTCCTGAGATTACACCTTATTTATGAGTCCCCACTCTGTGTTCCTGGCTGCAGCCTGGCTACCTCCTGGTCCCTGCAGAACTTCTGACATCCTCTGGCTTTGCTCTTGCCACCTTTATTTGTGAATCAGTCAACCCTTTTGCTGCTGCTGCTGCTGCTGCTGTTGCTAGGTTACCACCTCACTCCTGCCCAGCTTGGGCGGTGTTCCCCATGGGGCGGGGGGCTGCAGTGGCTTCCCCTTCCTTCCTCCAGGGTCCAGGAACTCGGGCCTTTCTGCGCTGGGCTTCTTAGAGGGCTGAGGCACATTTGCCCACGGATGGAGTGTCTTTCTGGAAAACCAGCTTGCAGCACTAAGAACTGTTTTGTGGGCCCAGAGCACCCACTTGGATAACCCCCCAGCCCCGACCCAGCCTCCCTATGCGGGGCTTGGCTGCAGTGGGGCCCAGTAGCTTTTCAGAGCTGACCCCACCCCTGTCCACGCAGGTTCTCTGTGTTCCCAGCCCCGGTGACCCCTCTGCTGGGTCTCTCCCCTTCCATTTCTTTTTTTTTTTTTTGGCAGTACCGGGGATTGAACCCTAAGGCATTCTACCTCCAGGCTATTTTTTATTCTTTATTTTGAAACAGGGTCTCACTAAGTTGCGGAGGGCCTCACTAAGTAGCTGAGGCTGGCCGCGAACCCGGATCCTCCGGTCTCAGCCTCCCAAGTACTGGGATGACAAGTGTGCGCCACCACGCCCGGCTTCTCCCCTTCCATTTCACCTCTGCCTTGTTAAGGAACCTCCCAGGGCAAACAGGCCGGCTCTTCATTTATTCTACACCAAGTCTGTTAATCATTGCGGTAACTTTATGCCCTTAGTCCTTGAGGACTTATTTTGATGCTCAGAGCTAAGGGTTTGGACTGTAAGAGCCATTTGAAAGTCATCATTTCCAGTGATGAGTTTCCAAAGTCTGTTTTGAAATCCAAAAGCTAATAATTGACTTCTAGGTTATATGCACTTTTTAAAAATTAGCTGTCTCTTATTTTCCTGAAGTTAGGAGAGCTGGGGAAACCACCTATGGAATCAGTGGTGGAGGGGAACTCAAGTTAATAATTCACGATAGTGCCCACTACCCCTTCATTCATTCATCCATCCCTTTATTCATCCAGTCAACAAATATTTATTAAGCACATTCTATTATGTTATTTTTATTTTTTACTTTTTTGTGGTACTGGGGGTTGAACCCAGGGCCATTCTACCTCTGAGCTACATCCCCAGACCCATTTCATTTTTTATTTTGAAAACGGGTCTTGTTAAGTTACTGTGCACTGGCCTCGAATCTGCGATCCTCCTGTCTCAGCCTCCCAAGTACTGGGATCATAGGTGTGTGTTCTCTCTATTGTAAAGTTGGTTCTCGAAGTCCATCCCCAACCCCTTCTGGTTATGGCTTTCATTATTCTCTTGTCCTAACTCTTTTTTTTTTTTTTTTGTGGTACTGGGGATTGAACCCAGGGGCGTTCTATCTCCGAGCTACACCCCCGGCCCTATTTTTTATTCTTTATTTTGAAACAGGGTCTCACTAAGTTGCGGAGGGCCTCACTAAGTAGCTGAGGCTGGCTGTGAACCCGGATCCTCCGGTCTCAGCCTCCCAAGTACTGGGATTACAAGCATGCACCACCACGCCCGGCTCTTGTCCTAACTCTTGTAGCATTCATGCTACACAGTTTAATTACATGATATTTCATGTTGTCAGCAATCTCATGTATATTTTCTCCCCCCAACTATATTGAAGCTCACTGAAGTTACACACTGTGCTTTATAATTTTTTCTGTTTCTCTCCAGCCCAAAGGAGTTTATCCTCTCTTGTGGGGGGGGGGCTAGGGATTGAACCCAGAGGCATTCTACCTCCAAGCTACACCCCCAGCCCGATTTTATTTCTTATTTGGAAATAGGGTCTCACTGGGTTGCTGAGAGCCTCGCTAAGTTGCCAAGGCCGGCTTTGAACCTGCGATCCTCCTGTCTCAGCCTCCCAAGTACTGGGATTACAAGCATGCGCCACCACGCCTGGCTCAAAGGAGTTTAATAAATACTGGTTGGTTGAGTTCTGTGTCAATGCCATTACTTGCATTCCTGCATTAAAAACCTCCTGAAGAGCCAGGCATGGTGGCGCACGCTCGTAATCCCAGTACTTTGGGAGGCGGAGACCGGAGCCAGCCTCAGCTCTCTCTCTCTCCCTGTCTCTCTCCCTAGTGAGGCCCTCCACAACTTCGTGAGACCCGGTTTCAAAATAAAGTATAAAAAAATAGGGCCGGGGGAGTATCACGGAGGTAGAACGCCCCTAGGTTCCATCCCCGGTACCGCAAAAAATAAAATAAAATAAATAAATAAATAAAATGGCCAGCCTGCTGTTTGTTGTTTGTTTCTGCTTTCTTCAGCTCTCCAGTGTCTATAAAACCCATCTATTCTGCTCAGTCCATCAGAACACTCACACTATTTTATGGAATGAAGTGTTATCTGATCCTAGAATTGGAAATAAAACCAATTATCATTATTATTTTTATTATTATTGTGCTGGGGATTGAACCCAGGGGCATTCTACCTCCAAGCTACACCCCCAGCCCGATTTTATTTCTTATTTGGAAACAGGGTCTCACTAGGTTGCTGAGGACCTCGCTAAGTTCCTGAGGCTGGCTTTGAACCTGCTATCCTCCTGTCAGCCTCCCAAATACTGGGATTATAAGCATGTGCCACCACACCCGACTGAAATAAAACCAATTATGAACTTTAAATTGCTATAATTTTGTCCTTTGATAGAGATAGGTATAAAAATTATTTGTCGTTTATCTGAAATTCAGATTTAACTGGGAGTTACATATTTTATCTTGCACTCCTACCCCCAGGGGACACTTGGCACTGTCTGAAGACATTGTTTGGTTGTCACAGCTGGGGGGAGCTACTGGCCTCCAGTGAGTGGAGGCCAGGGACTCTGCTGAACATCCTACAAGGCACAGGGCAGATCCACAACAAAGAATTATACAGCCAAGTAGACTCGACAATGCAGTCATGCCAAGTTAAGAAACCTTGCTCTCTGCCGGGCGTGGTGGCGCATGCTTGTCCCACCACGCTTGTCCCAGTACTTGGGAGGCTGAGGCCGGAGGATCCGGGTTCACGGCCAGCCTCAGCTATTTAATGAGGCCCTCCGCAACTTAGCGAGACCCTGTTTCAAAATAAAGAATAAAAAATAGGACTGTGGGTGTAGCTGGGAGATAGAATGCCTCTGCATTCGATCTCCAGTACCACATAAATACATAAAATTAAAAAAAAAGAATAAAAAAATAGGGCTGGGGGTGTAGCTCAGAGGTAGAATGCCCCTGGGTTCAATCCCCAGTACTGCAAAAAAAAAAAAAAAAGAAAAAGAAACCTTGTTCTAGAGGGTATAAAAAATCAAGATCTAGGCTACCTTATCTTCTGGGCTCTGTGAGCACAGTGCTTAGGATCTTGGACCTTTTTAAGGGTTAATAAAAAGCTTCAACTTTTTTAAAAAAAGTTTCAACTTGAAATAAGTAATATGTATGTTACTGGAGCCCTAGGCCTGACTCTTGGGGGTCTCAATAGACCATGTTTGGCCACGTGTTTCCTCAGGAGTCTAATGAGAAAGAGAGAGAGAGAGAGAGAGAGAGAGAGGAGGGAGAGAGAGAGGAGAGAGAGAGAGAGAGAGGAAGGAGAGGAGAGAGGAGAGAGAAGAAGTCAGAAGAGAGAAAAGCCTGGAACGCAGGGCTGGGGAAGCAGTCTCCCAGCTGTGGTCTGGTTGGTCTGGTTCTGCTGAGTCCTGCTGGCACCAGGGAAATTGTTATTGCTTGGAGGCAGTTTCAGTTCCCAGCATGTGATGGTGGCCTTCTGGGCTCACAATTCCTGGGATTTGAGATAAACTGGGAAGGAGAAATAACTTAAAATGGTGGACAAAACAGAGTCAGTCAAGACAATGGCTGGGTTCGCCTTTATTTTGGTACTGGGGATGGAACCCAGGGGCATTCTGCCCTGAGCTGCACTCCCAGTCCTATTTTATTTTTTAGTTTGAAACGGGGTCTCACTAAGTTGCACAGGGGCCTTGCTAAGTTGCTAAGGCTGGCTGCGAACCTGTGATCCTCCTGTTTCAGCCTCCTAAACACTGAGATACCAGGTGTGCACCACCATGCCCAGCCTGAGTCCTCTTTTAAATCTCCAATTTTAGCCGGGCGTGGTGGCACATGCTTGTAATCTCAGTACTTGGGAGGCTGAGATGGGAGAATTGCAGGTTCTCAGCCAGCCTCAGCAAGTAGTGAGATTCATCAACCTAGCGAGACCTTGTTTCAAAAAGAAAAAGAAAATAGGGCTGGGGGTGTAGCTCAGAGGTAGAATGCCCCTGGGTTCCATCCCCAGTACCACAAAAAAATATTTCAAAAATCCTCAATTTTAAAGAAGCTCCTGTTATAAATATAAACACACACATATACTTATGTGTATATATAATAGATATACATTATATATATAAAATCTCCACACATGGGTATGTGTTCAAAATGCAAAATAAAAGAACCTTCAAAAAGTCAAGCTAAATTAAGTGTCAATGCCTTTACTAGAGGCTATAATGTCAGCCAGTCCCCTGTAGCTCAGTGCGTATAATTACATTTTCTGTATTAAACTTAATGTGGGATGTGGGTGCATTTTGACATGTTTGATATTATGTAGGTTAATCCTCTGAAAGAAATGGTGTTGGAAGCTGACAGAGGTCTAAAAATAGCTCCATTGAAGTCAGAGCTGATCCAAAATATTGTCCCTGAGTCGGTGCATGGAGAAAAGGACACGTTTTCGAACAACAAAGGTCATGAGACGGTAAAGTCTACTTAGAGATCTTAGTCAAAATATGCAAGGAAGACTTGGGTGCAGACACAAACCCAACAGGATAATCCAGAAGAGAAATTAGAGGCCAGGGAGAAAAAAGGAAAAAGGTTTTCTGAGTGATCATGATTATAAATGACATGAAGTCTTCAGTATCCTTCTTTTTCAGTTGTCAGACCAATAAGCTTTCTCATGTCACTGCCACAGGGCGGCGATTTTCCCTCGGTTCTTGTCACCCCCCAAAGAAAGATTTCATTTGGGGGACACAGATAGGATGAGCATAGCGGGTTTTATCGGGTGGGGTTCACCAAGGAAGGCCACAGAGCTGGCTGGTCCGGGAGCAGAAAGAAAAAGGGGCGAGTCTGCTGCCTGGTGAGTTTTTTATTGTCCGGCAATCCCACCCCTCCTCATGTATAGTAATTTGGGGCGGTTACAGCTTAAATTCACCATGTTGGAATTTCCTGCTGGTGTCTAAAGCTGCACTGGAATGGGCTGGAAGTCTCTGACCACAGCTGGGTGGGGCAGTCTCCATGTCTCTTCTCAGGAAGTCCCCTCCCTGTCCCCTTTCTCTGCCTGCCCTGCTCATCGCTGGCTAACTACCTAACATCACTGGTCTACTTAACCCCTTGCAACGGCCGTCCGTCCCACTCCAAGGGAAACCAAGATCCTCACGTGGTCTAGAGGCCCTGCCTACCCTGACCACTCAGGATGGACCAAGCGCTTAGAGGGTTCCAGAGCTGGGCCTTTCAGCCCCACCAACTTCCAGGAAACGGACGGGGCTGGCTGGAGACTAAGCTCTACAGAACTCCAGAGCAGTGAGAGCTGATGAGCTTCCGGGCGATGAAGACATCCCAGTGTGGGCAGAGTGGCAAACCCCACACCGCAGGGACAGGCGCTGCGGTGCTGGGGAACCTTCTAGACCATGACCTATGTGCACTTCCCTTGGCTGATCATCTCTATCCTTTTATTTATTTATTTATTTATTTATTTATTTATTTATTTATTTTTGTGGTACCGGGGATCGAACCCAGGGGCGTTCTACCTCCGCGCTACACCCCCGGCCCTATTTTTTTTTACACTTTATTTTGAAACCGGGTCTCACGAAGTTGCGGAGGGCCTCACTAAGTAGAGAGAGAGGGAGAGAGAGAGAGCTGAGGCTGGCCGCGAACCCGGATCCTCCGGTCTCTGCCTCCCAAAGTACTGGGATTACAAGCGTGCGCCACCATGCCCGGCATCTCTATCCTTTTAAATATCCTTTATAGTAAACTGGTAAACTAAAATATTTCCCTGAGTTCTGGGCTCCATCCTAGGAAATTAATCGAACCCCAGGAAGGGGTCATGGGAACCTGGTTCATAGCTAGTCAGGAGTATCAGCCTAAATAAGACAACCAGAGTACAGTCTCCAAAGAATAATGATATTTATTTGGGAATAACATTGCAATGGGAATATGCATGCCACAGCAAACTATGAGCTTTTTTTTTTTTTTTTTTGCGGTACTGGGGATTGAACCCAGGGGCATTCTACCTCTGAGCTACACCCCCGGCCCTATTTTTTATTCTTTATTTTGAAACCAGGTCTCACGAAGTTGCAGAGGGCCTCACTAAGTAGCTGAGGCTGGCCGCGAACACTGATCCTCTGGTCTCAGCCTCCCAAGTACTGGGATTACAAGCGTGCGCCACCACGCCCGGCCCTTTTATAAATTTTAAAGTCTGAAACAGGGTCTTGCTAAGTTGCTGAGGGCCTCACGAAGTTGCTGAGGCTGGCCTTGAACCTGTGATCCTCCTGTCTCAGCCTCCTGAGTACTAGGATTACTGGTGTTTGCCTCTGTGCCCAACTAAGGGGATGTTTTTAAAAGCAAAAAGGAAGAGGATTATATGAGATATTCTGAGCAAGAGTCCTTGATCACAATGGCTATTAACAAGAGTGGCGTCCCTCTGAGGTTGAACAGGCAGATGCTGGGCTTCTGGTATGGGGTTGTGGTGGCCTCTGTGCCAGCTGTGGCCCGGCAGAGTCCTTGCGACAGTTCTCCTCAGGCAGTCGTGTGAGGACCCTTCCTCCATAACCTCTCGGCATTCTTGTTTTTGTTTAGTTTGGTGAAGATTGACACGAGTGACTCCATTTTGCTTCTGACAAGTTTCCCAGGGGCAGAGCTAACACTTTCTGCTTGTGGCTGGTATCTGAACCGGGGGGGTCTGATAGGACTGAGCCCTCCAACCGTGGGATCTGACTCCTCCCTCCAGGCAGAGAGTGTCAGAACTGAATTGAATGATTGGACATCTGGGTCTTGCCTGCTGGAGATCCATTTGATGTGTAGGGTAGATCCGTACACATCTGGTCCCCCAAGTGTACAGGTAGAGAGAACAAACTGTTTTCCTACAGAACTGTGTACCACAGAGAACTACAATGAGCCGGGCACAATGGCGCACACCTGTAATTCCAGTCCTTGGGAGGCTGAGACAGGAGGATCACAGGTTTGAGGATAGCCTTAGCAAGTAGTGAGACTCTCAGCAACCTAGGGAGACCCTGTTCCCAAACAAACAAACAAAAAAGGGCTGAGGGAGGGGAGCATAGCTCAGAAGTAGAATGCCCCTGAGTTCAATCCCCAGTACCACACAAAAAACAAAACAAAAAGAAGACGAAGAAGAAAGACAAAAAAGAAAAAGAAAACCCACCATTAAGGCAGCCTAGGAAGGAAAGTGTGGCCACGCAGACTACTGTCAAACAAGACCCTGGCTGGGGAGTGAGCACGAAGCTCTGTCCTCTTCCATCTCCACCTGTAGGATGTTCGGTGTCCCATGAGTAATGCTTCGACGCGAATAACTTTGATGGAGAGAAGATGAAGTAGGAGATGAGGACCCCAAAGTGAGCAGTGATGGGAAGAGGGAGGGACATGTTCAGTTTCTGTTGCAGTAGTTTTTAATTGGGGCATTCCGGGCCTTCCTTCCCTTCCCTTCCCTTCCCCTCCCTTCCCTTCCCTTCCCTTTCCTTCCCCTTCCTTCCTTCTTTCCTTCCTTCCTTCCTTCCTTCCTTCCTTCCTTCCTTCCTTCCTTCCTTCCATGACTCTAGCTGGCACTTTGGCACACGCCTGTAATTCCAGCTACTCAAGAGGCTGAGGCAGGAGGATCGCAAGTTTGAGGCCAGCTTGGGCAACCTCGCAAGACCTTGTCTCAAAATAAAAAATTAAATGGGCTGGGGGTGTAGCTCAGTGGTAGAGTGTTTGCTTAGCATGCGCAAGACCTCAGCACTGCAAAAAAAAAAAAAAAAAAAGAAAGAAAGAAAGAAAAAGAAAACAGAAAAGCAGAACTCTAAAATAAGGTATAAAGTGAAAGTGATGTTTTGTCACTGTTGATTACATTTGTTAATGTAGATCACAAGTCTGGGAAATTCCAGGTGTAAAATAAAATTTTGGACATTGTGCAATGGATGACTTGACATTGTTGCATTGTTGCGATGTTGGTTCCTGCTTTACAGGTTTGTGTCTGGGCGGCCTTTTCAGACACTGCCTGTTTCCTTCTAGATGCTAGAGATTCCATACAGGTGTTAGTTGAATGGCCAAATTGGCAGATTTTACCATAGGTATTGTCAAAGGACAAAATTACACCAATTTCGTTTAACCATCTGAATTGGCTTTATTTTCAGTTCTAGAATTGGGCAACACTTCGTTTCATGAAATAGAATAAGTGTCCCACAAGCAGAGGAGGCTGTTTTATAGAGAGAGAAGGGTTTGAAGAAAACAGAAAAATGAAAAGCAGATTAGTCATTTTATTTTATTTTATTGTGGTACTGGGGCATGAACCCAGGAGCATTCTACCTCTAAGCTACACCCCCAGCCCTTTTTATTTTTTGTTTTGAAATAGGGTCTTGCTAGGTTGCTGAGAGACTTGCCAAGTTGCTGAGGCTGTCCTTGAACCTGAGATCCTTCTGTCTCAGCCTCCCAAGTACTGGGATTACAGGTGTGCGTCACCACTCTTGGCTCAGACTAGACATTTTAAAGTAAAAAAAAAAAATTTTTTTTTTTTGTCGTACTGGGGATTGAACCCAGGGACATTCTACCTCTGAGCTACAACCCCAGTCCTATTTTTTATTCTTTATTTGGAAACAGGGTCTCACTAAGTTGCAGAGGGCCTCACTAAGTAGCTGAGGCTGGCCACGAACCCGGATCCTCCAGTCTCAGCCTCCCAAGTACTGGGATTACAAGCGAAAGTAAACTTTTTTAATGAGGTGGGGACAGGGAGACAGAATAATAAGGGGAAAATGGATCCGTTAACATCCTGTTATTTCAGGTTACTTCTTTTGTGCAAGGATAAAGGCAGAGGGAACTTTATTATCCTGCCAATTGAAACTGGCCGGTTTGGGAAATTTGGCTGATCTCCTTATGATCCTGATTTCTCAGAAGGTCGGGGAAGCAGCTTAACTTCAGCTTGGTGATGTGGAACTTTAGCCCCAGTGGCTCCATTTTGGTTTTTAGCTTGATCCGTGCAGGAGCTTAGTAAAAACAATGGCCTTTTGTTATTTGCGTTGAACTGTATAAATAATGGAGAATGTAAGACGAGTAGAAGCAGAGACAGTCACACACCTGTGCAGGAGCCAAACAGGTGAGAAGTGTGGCCGGGACTAAATATGTATCGAATAGATAAAAAACAGGTTCCCCCGCCGGGCGTGGTGGCGCACGCTTGTAATCCCAGTACTTGAGAGGCTGAGACCGGAGGATCCGGGTTCGCGGCCAGCCTCAGCTACTTAGTGAGGCCCTCCGCAACTTAGTGAGACCCGGTTTCAAAATCAAGAATAAAAAATAGGGCTGGGGGTGTAGCTTGGAGGTAGATGCCCCTGGGTTCAATCTCTAGTTCCGCAAAAAAAACCCCACAAAAAACCAGGCTCCCCCAAATTGATGTTGAGGAAATGAATTTGTGAGGTTTCCAGCTCCTTAGGAAGTTTGTAAAAATAGTGATTACAGGTCTGTCATATTTTCAGGCTTTCAAAGCAAATATTTACCCAGGATATGACTGCATAGACTTCAGCTGGAGCTGGAGGCACTCAGGAATAACCTTTGTCTTATTCTGATTAAAAGTAAATTTTTCATCAAAGTTAGTCAATCACACATTGATTGGTTTTTGTACAAAAGTGTGCTCAGTGAAGAAAAATTTTGCTTTTTTTATTGCAGTGCTGGGGATTGAACCGAGGGGCATTCTACCTCAAAGCTACACCTCCAGCCCTATTTTTTATTCTTTATTATTTGTGTGTGTGTGTGTGTGTGTGTGTGTGTGTGTGTGGTACTGGGGATGGAACTCCAGGGCCTTCTACCTCCAGGTTACATCTCCAGACCTATTTTTTATTTTTTTATTTGGAAACAGGGTCTCACTAAGTTGCTGAGAGCCTCACTAAGTAGCTGAGGCTGGCTTCGAACCTGTGTCCTCCTGTCTCAGCCTCCCAATTACTGGGATTACAAGTATGCATCACCATGCCCAAATTATTATTTATTTTTGAAACAGGGTCTTACTAAGTTGCGGAGGGCCTCACTAAGTAGCTGAGGCTGGCGTGAACCTGCGAGCCTCCTGTCTCAGCCTCCCAAATACTGGGATTACAAGTGTGCGCCACCAAGCCTGGCTTGAACAAACAGGCTTAAAGCTGGTTTGGATTTCTATTTGTATCATGGTTATAAGACATTCAATATATTTTTCTAGAATTATGGGAACCTCACTTTTTCATGAACATATAAAAATTAAATTAGAGGCCAGGTGTGGTGGTACATGTCTGTAATCCCAGTACTTGGAAGGCTGGGACAAGAGGATCACAGATTCAAGACCAGCCTCAGCAATGTAGTGAGACTCTTAGCGACCTAGAGAGATGCTGTTTCAAAACAAAAAATAAAAATGGATGGGCGTGTAGCTCAGAGGTAGAATGCCCCTGGGTTCAATCCTTAGTACCATTTAAAAAGTTAAATCACAGCTGGGTGTGGTGGCGCATACTTATAATCCCAGTACTTGTGAGGCTGAGACGGAGGATCCGGGTTTGCGGCCAGCCTCAGCTACTTAGTGAGGCCCCCCGCAACTTAGCGAGACCCTGTTTCAAAATAAAGAATAAAAAATAGGCCCGGGGGTGTAGCTCAGAGGTAAAATGCCCCTGGATTCAATCCCCAGTACTGCAAAAAAAAAAAAAAAGTTAAGTCAGGGAATTTATATAGAGAAAAAATGTAATTTTTTGGTAGTACTGGGAATTGAACCAATGGTGCTCTACCATTGAGCTATACTCCAGTCCTTTTTATTTTTTTATTTTGAGACTGGGTTTTACTAAGTTACTCATGCTGTCTTCGAACTTGTTCCTCCTGCCTCAGCCTCTTGAATCCTTGGGGGATACAGGCGTGCTCCACTGTGCCCCACCGAAAGTAAATGTTATCAACTACATTCACTTTGGAGGACAAGTCTCTCCAAATAGGGTGGCTAACTGTGGCAAAATGGTAAAAGTTGTCCCTGCTAATTCAAGGATCGGAGACTCCTGAGCCAAGTAGATTATGCTCAGATTAACTGAACCCTTGTCAAGACTTCAATTTATTTTCATTCTTACAGTCTCAGGGAACAGGTGCCTCTTAAATCGCGCCTTACAGTGCTGTGCTAGGTGCGAGACCGTAAGGAGCGTGAGGACCGACCGTGTGAGGATGCTTCCTAGTAACCAACATCGTTCTAAATATGATTCTGGATGCCAGCGAGCAGGAAGCTCTCAGTTTCCGGAAATAGTCAATGGCTTCATAGTCAACAATAAACGAGGTGTGGGCGTTTCCATTTTCTGCCTCGCAGCCTTATTTTTATGGCTAAACTAATAAAATTGCTATGATATTTTAGATTGGTTGTTGAGAATGAATAGTCCACGGTGTGCTTTTCATGACACCCACAAGGTTTGAAGACTTGGGAAATTTTATATTAAAAATATGAGCCATGCGTGGTGGTGCACGCCCATGCCTATGATTACAGTACTTGGGAAGTGGAGACAAAAGGACTGGAGGTTCGAGGCCAGCCTCAGCAGCTTAGGGAGACCCTGATGCCAAACGAAAAAGAAAAAAGGAGCCGAGGGTGGAGCTCGGAGGTAGAATGCCCCTGGGTTCAACCCCTAGTACCAAAAAATAACAAGTAAAAGAAGTAAAAAAATAGGGAGACTAATAATTTTTTTTTTAAAAAAGGGAAGATGAGGCCACATGGTTGCTACAGTCATCTGTTAAGTCATGTGCTGCAGTATCTGTCATGAGTCTGCTGCCTCTATGAGACAGTTTGCTATCTAGCTTTTTTTTTTCTTTGTGGTATGGGGGATTAAACACAGGAGTATTTTACCTCCAGGCTACGCCCTCATCCTTTTTTAAAACTGTTTTTGTTTTGAAGCCAGGCATGGTGGCACACGCTTGTAACCCCAGTACTTGGGAGGCTGAGACTGGATGATCTGGGTTCGCGGCCAGCCTCAGCTACTTAGTGAGGCCCTCCGCAACTTAGTGAGACCCTGTTTCCAAATAAAGAATCAAAAAATAGGTTTGGGGGCATAGCTCAGAGGTAGAATGCCCCTGGGTTCCATCCCCAGTACTGCAAAAAAAAAAAAAAATTTTTTTTGTTTTGAAACAGGGTTTCGCTAGGTTGCTGAGGATCTCACTACTTTGCCGAGGCTGTCCTCGAACCTGCAATCCTCCTGTCTCAGTCTCCCAAGTACTGGGATTACAGGTGTATGCTGCCATACTCAGCTCCTTATTTTTTCCTTCTGTCTTACAACCTGTCCAGTGTATTCGTTTGCATTATCTGCCCTGTAGTCATTCAAGGTTGCAACCCCTGTTTTGGCTTAGTGATAAGCTTTAACTGATAATGACCAGCAAGAGCCTACATCTTCATAATACACCGGAGACTGGGGACATAGCTCAGTGACCACAGAGTGTGTGCTGAGCATGCATAAGGTCCTGGGTTTGATCCCCAGCACCTCCCCCCGAAAGAATGAAGCAACGTAGTACTGTGACACTCCTCCTCGTACCTGTCCGCAGGTGTCGCCGTGATCCTGTTGGTCAAAGGTGGTCCGCTTCCCTCTCGCTCACTACGCAGCACGGTGTGGCGGTATTAATAGCAGTAACATTTGAGGTGGTAGAATGTGATTCAACGCTTCTATTCCGCTTTTCATGACAACAACAAATGTTTTCCTTCTGAGTCAGCATTACCTAGATGCTAAATTAAACCGTGTGTTTTCAACCCCATAACTACCGAGTGATTAAAAACGTTCCTAATATTGATTGCGTATGTAGGTCACGCAATCGGCTGGGGGGCCTGGTTCTGTGATCTATGGGCGGTTGCTACAGAGCCAGGGGGAGAAATGCGACCACATTTTCTCGCTTGTGCAAGCTTCATTATGTTATAATGAATAGATAATATTAAATTGGGCTGATGAGTCATTTTGCAGTAATCCAATATTTCCCTTGTAGAGTCCCTGAGGTTTACACAAGGAAATCTTTTCTAATAACTAGAAGGGGGATTCTGAAGCGTGTGCCTCTTAGAGTCTCGGTCTTTACTTGCTAGTTGGGTGACAGGGCCTGCTTCCGACCCTGGCAGCTAACAGATGGCCTGGGTCAAAACTGACATTTTTCCTCCTCTTTTCGTCCTCCCGTTTTCCTTCACCCCGTTAACAGACAGCATGTTTTTATCCGTTTACTGATGGAAGAGGACCTGGGACAAGAACTGACTCAGGGAAGACTTGAACATGAACTGTGTCCCTCCTAATAAACACCCCAGCAAGACCCTGAAGAGTTAACTCTTTTTTTTTTTTTTGTGGAACTGGGGATGGAACCCAGGGGCATTCTACCTCCGAGCTGCACCCCCAGCCTTATTTTTTTTTATTCTTTATTTTGAAACAGGGTCTCACTAAGTTGCGGAGGGCCTCACTAAGTAGCTGAGGTTGGCCGCGAACCCGGATCCTCCGGTTTCAGCCTCCCAAGTACTGGGATTACAAGTGTGCGCCACCACCACCATGCCCAGCTGAGTTAACTCTTTTTTTTTTTTTTTGCGGTACTGGGGATTGAACCCAGGGGCATTCTACCTCCACGCTACACCCCCGGCCCTATTTTTTATACTTTATTTTGAAACCGGGTCTCACGAAGTTGTGGAGGGCCTCGCTAAGTACAGAAAAAGAGAGAGAGAGAGAGAGAGACAGGGAGAGAGAGAGAGAGAGAGCTGAGGCTGGCGTGAACCCGGATCCTCCAAGGGACTTAATTCCTTTGTTTGGGGAGAATCCAGGGCTTGTTCCTGAACACTTAAGTTCACTGGTTTCTCCGATTTGCTAGCAAATCAATAAGTTTCTGTTTCCTTCTTCCCAAAGGCTTGTCCCAGTGATCTGATTCGGCAAATTGGGGCAGGTTCCGGGATTCGGTAACAGTTGTATGATCCTGGATGAAGAGCTGAAGTTTTCTCAGCCTCAATTTCGTCGGAATTAAATGAGATCATATATGTGAGAACTTGAAGGATGGTGCCGTGCGCATAGTAGGACCAATCGCTGTAGTACAGTTGCCTCTCAGTGTCCACAGAGAATTGTTTCCAGGACCCTGGTCCTCACGTATGGATACCCCAACCCACAGATGTGCAAGTTCCTTATATAAAATGGTGTAGAATTTGCTTATAACCTATGCACATGATCCTGTATACATTACATCAACTCTAGATTACTTTTACTATCCCATACCATGTAAATGCTATATTAGTAGTTATTGTACTATATTGTTTAGGAAATAATTAAAATCTGTACATGTTCAGTACAGATGCAATTTTTAGAAAACATTCTCTTTTTATTTTTGTGGTCGTACTGGGGATTGAACCTAGGAATATTCTACCTTTGTGCTACATCCCCAACCCTATTTTATTTTAATTAATTAATTAATTAATTAATTATTGTTTTGTGGTGCTAGGGATTGAACCCAGGGTACTCTACCTCTAAGCCACACCCCCAGCTCTATTTTATTTTTATTTTGAAACAGGGTCTCACTAAGTTGCTGAGGCTGGTCTTTTTTTTTTTTTGATACTGGGGATCGAACCCAGGGGCATTCTACCTCGGAGCTACATACCCAGCCTTTATATTTTTTATTTTTGAAACAGGTTCTTGCTAAGTTGCCAAGGTTGGCTTCAAACCATGATCCTCCTGTCTCAGCCTCCCAAGTACTGGGATTACAGGGGTGTGCCACCATGCCCAGCAAAAAATATTTCCCATCCTCGGTTAGTTGAATTTAGGGATACATGCCCTGTGCATATGGAGGGATAACTGAATTTATTAAATAAAGATTGATTCTAGCCAGGCGTGGTGGTGCACGCTTGTAATCCCAGTACTTGGGAGGCGGAGACCAGAGGATCCGGGTTCATGGCCAGCCTCAGCTACTTAGTGAGGCCCTCCGCAACTTCGTGAGACCTGGTTTCAAAATAAAGTATAAAAAATAGGGCCGGGGGTGTAGCGCGGAGGTAGAACGCCCCTGGGTTCCATCCCCAGTACCGCAAAAAAAAAAAAAAAGATTGATTCTTAGGATCCACAAAATGGAAGCTTTTCTCTTGTTACCCATTTGCTCATCTAGTCTGGAATACCTGTATCGTGTTTCCAGATGACACTACTTGACTGGTTTTAAGGGAGGAGGAAAAAAAAAAGACTGACTGATTTTACTACCTTCCACTCCCAAGACAGGCAAAAGGGACCATGACACACCATGTAGCAACTCCTTTCTGAACTGGCTAAGAATTATAACAGACCCCTACAATAGATACTGGCATGCATCCCAATTTTAGTCCCAGTCTATAATTTAGCAATTGTTTGTCTTGTTAATGTTGTGGACCAACAATAGTTTGTTTTCATATTAGCTAAAATGATGCAATTTGGGGGGGTTGTTGAAAAGATTTCACTTTTTTATTTCACCACTTAAATCATTAGCATTAATTTAACAAATATTGAAGCTTTCTATGTTCCTGGAATCATGCTAGGCATTAGGGATACCCAAGTGGGTAAGACCAAAAGCTTGCTCTCAGTTTGCTTATGTTCTAGTAGGTAGATTTATAAGTAAATTATGAGTCAGGGGTGGTGGTGCATACAATATATATATTGTATATATGCAATATTATATATGAATTTCTTTCTTCTAACTATAACCTATTACCTATTAAGCAACCTTCTCCCATCCCTTACTTCCCTGAAAATTATTAAAATTAAATAACACTGATCTCACCAGGTGTAATCCCAGTACTTGGGAGGCTGAGACAGGAGAATTTTAGGTTCGTGACCAGCCTCAGCAATCTAGAGAGGCCCTCAGCAACTTAGCGAGACCCTGTCTCAAAATAAAAAAAAATAAAATAGGAATGGAGATGTGGCTCAGAGGTAGGATGCCTCTGGGTTCAATCCCCAATGCCCGGTAACACACACACACACACACACACACACGCACACACACACACACGCAGAGTAAATTACGGGAACCACTATGTGTCCATTAACTTTGGACAATGGTCTGTGCCATGCCCTTTACATAATGTAGTAACTGGCCAGGTGTAGAGGATAGTTGCTAGATGCCGCCCCAGCATCCATTTCTCCACCCCTCCTTCCCAATAAGTCCAGTTTCTGAGCACATGACCAAGGTTAAGCCAATCAGTGCATTTCACACTCCTGGCTACAGTGACTGGTTCAGTGATGGCCATGTGACCTGCATCTGACCAATCAGAGGGACTCTCTTAACTTCTGCTTGGGAAACTAGGACAAGGTCAGCTCTCAGTTTTTGATGGCGGGGATGCGAATATAGATGTAAGGCTTAGAACTGCTATTACCATTTCTTTTTTTTAATTTTTTTTTTTTTTTGGCGGTACCGGGCATTGAACCCAGGGGTGTTCTACCTCTGTGCTACACCCCCGGCCCTATTTTTTATACTTTATTTTGAAACCGGGTCTCACGAAGTTGCGGAGGGCCTCACTAAGTAGAGAGAGAGAGAGAGCGAGAGAGCTGAGGCTGGCCGCGAACCCGGATCCTCCGGTCTCTGCCTCCCAAAGTACTGGGATTACAAGCGTGCGCCACCACGCCCGGCTTGCTATTACCATTTCTGTCGCTCTAAAGAGAGTATCACCAAAAGGATCTTGGAGAAACCCTGATGATTTTATAGCTTCTGGCAAGCCTATGCCTGATGTCTTCCCTACCTCTGGGCACTTCTATTACAGAAGCTGGTAAACTCCCTTTATTGTTTGAACCACTGTGAATTAGGTTTTCAGTTACTTAAAAGACACTGTCTCTGTCAGCAGTCTCATACTGGAATCCAAAACAATGACCACGCAACCTAGAGGAAGGACGATTTGCTCACAGTTTTTAGAGATTGTGGGTTCAGTCCACGTTGGCTAGGTCTGCAGAGCTCAAGGCATGGCAGCAGGAAGCAGAGAGAGGGAGAGAGCGAGGGCTCTGCTCTCACATCATGGAGGCCGGAAGCAAGAGAGAAAACAGCAAGGGGATTCAAAGGCAAAAGCACAGTCCCTAGGGAGGGACTCACCTCCTTCAGCCAGGTCCCACCTGCCTAGGTTACTGCCGAGTAAATCCATTACTGTGGCTTTATCTACTGATGAGGTCACAACCCTCGTGACTTAATGACATCAACTCTGAACATTAATACGTGAGCTCTTCAGGGGCCATTCTACATCTAACCATAACAGATACTGCCTCACAGAAGATGTCACTCAGATATTTTTATCACTGAGAAACAAAGATCCTTGCCCTTCCTTGCCAAACTAGCATGTGGCAGTGTGTTGACTCCAAAACCCACACTCTTTTTGTGTCTGAGCTTCTAACAATTCCAATGCGGTATAATAAGAGATATATCAGATATATGGGAGTGACACAAACGAAGAAATGATCAACTGTGTGTGTGTGTGTGTGTGTGTATGTGTGTGTGTGT
>PVJS01025822.1:0-27530 GCA_004027185.1 Glis glis
AGGGCATGTTGGCACACACCTGTAATCCCAGTACGTGGGAGGCTGAGAAAGGAGGATTACATACTTAGTGAGGCCCTCAACAACTTAGTGAGACCCTGTTTCAAAATAAAAAGTAAAAAAGGCTGGGAGTACAGCTCACAGGTAGAATGCCCCAGGTTCAATCTGCAGTACCAAAAAAAAAAAAAAAAAAAAAAAAAAATTGGGAGCCAGGCAGAGTAGGAGCCCCTGATCCACACCATTACTCGGGGACCTAAACTGTCTGAGAATCTGTCATTTTTAATGCGTGACTCTGAATGTTGGCACTCAAACAGGAGGAAGAGAGAAATTGGGGACTAGAAAGAAGGCTCCCTATGGCAGGTCTGAAAAGGTCATATGTACTTCTGTGTATAGTATATGGGCCAAAGTTCAGTTATAAGGCCAGGCATGCCTGTAAGGAAGGCTGGGGAATGAGTCTAGCTGTGTGCGTACCATGAAAGAAAAAAAACATTTAGAGAACAACCAGTCAGTTTGTACCATGATACCTTGCAATGTCTAGTATTGGATTGCCTTAAATACTCTCCCCATTTAACTGAAATATAATACTGAACATATATATACATTATGCAAACACTGGAAGACCTACTTCCATAAAACTCTGCTTGACATTAAGACCCAGAGAAAGCCGGGTGTGGTGGTGCACACTTGTAATCCTAGTACTTGGGAGGCTAAGACAGGAGAATTACAGGTCCAAGGCCAGCCTCAGCAAGTTAATGAGGCCCTCAGAAACTTAGTGAGACATTGTTTCAAAATAAAAAATAAATAAATAAAATAGGGCTAGGGATGTAGCTCAGAGGTAGAATGCCCCTGAGTTCAACTCAGACCCCAGTACAATGATTCTGGCAATGTTAGATCGATCAACTAGTGAAGACTCCTCAGACCTAAAAAAAATATGCATCTATTATTTTTCAGTTAAGAAAAAGGGAAAATTCAGCCCTCATCCAAGAGAACTATTCACAAGAACTGTTCACAACAACTGCCATCCTAGGATATAGTTATTACAAGAAATGGGAGATCATTTTAGGTCATCTGTAGTATATAAAGATACTGCATCTGTGATCCTGAGACAAGGACTCTTTATGACAAACCACCAGAGACAGGGAGAGTGTGTGGAAATGAAAAACAGATTCAGAAGTGTTTTTTTAAAAAAATACTGAGAAGTAATTACTGATGACATAAATGTGACATGTATATCTTTCTAAATCCCCAGTGGAACTACCAAGCAAAGGAAAAATGATAGCTCTGTAGGACTGTAGTCTATTTTGGTGCAACACATGCTTCTACAGTGAAAATTAACTCATATGGTACTTGTAAATAGGGTAATGATAGCTGGGCGTGGTGGCACACACTCGTAATACTAGTACATGGGAGGCTGAGACAGGATGACTGTGGGTTCAAGGCCAGCCTCAGCAACTTAGTTAGACCCTGTTTCAAAAAAAAAATGGCTGGTCATGTAGCTCCTGGGGTTCGATCCCCTGTACCCCCTGGTACCGCCAAAAAAAATCAGAGTAATGATATCACAGCATAATGTGGAAGTCACATTGATATATATAAAAGTATATGCATATACTTTTTTTCTTAGCCTGTTAAGGGTGCATGCTATCAAATAATGTTTATATACAAAGTACACGTCACAGTTGATTGTAGCAAATTGTTATTCCACTGTCCACAATTCCCATGTACTTCATGATCTACAAGAATCAGTTTTGATCATAAACTCATTGTGGGGTTTTTTTGCTTGTTTTTATTTTTTTATCTTTTGGTACTGGGAACTGAACCCAGGGGTATTCTACCTCCTAGCTATACCCGCAGCCTTTTTATTTTTAATTTTCTGTTTCAAAACAGGGTCTTACTAGGTTGGTAAGAGTCTCACTATCTTGTTGAGTCTGTTCTCGAACCTGTAATCCTACTGTCTCGGCCTCCCAAGTACTGGGATTACAGGTATATGCCACCACGCCCGGCTATAAACTCTATCTTTAGAGTGTGTGCTATGGGCAGCATTTCTTCCTGTGGTCTGTTTATACTGGAAATGTGTCTTTTTTGTTAAACTGAGATGATATTATATTAGGATTATTTGTGCTTGTGCTAGTAGGTGCGATCCACAGTTGTAGTTGTATGGGTTTTGGATGCTCTGTCCTCGGTCCTTTTTTTCCTCTCATAAACATTATTTTTATTGATGTTGCAGAATTTGAAGTTCTCAGCACTGCGTGTATTTCATTACAGAAGCTGTGCCTTTCTTTGCAGTCACAAGTGTCAAAAACCCAATCCAATCTCCTTTAAAGAAAATGAAACTCTATTAAATCATATAGCTGGAATGCTTTGGCTTCGGGCCTAGCTGTAGCCATGACTGAAAAGCAGTTTTTAGGTAACTATCTCTTTCTCCATCTCTTAGTTGCACTTTTCTGAATGGACTGTAGATGAAATGCATGGTTTTTCTACAGGGAGATAAGTGGGCATTATCAGACTAAGCCTTGTTCTCGGGTTGTTATGATATTCATCAGTCTGAAATACTTTGTAGGAAAGAAACAGTATAGTCAAAGGGGATGATTAAGGAGCCGTTACTATTGAAGCTCTTTGAAAATTCAGGTCAGTTAAGAGGCAGCCAGGAGGGATGGGAAGGGGCTCTCTGGACTAGCAGAGAGAAGGCTGTTACTGGAGGCTGTTAGAGGGGGATATTTGCATCCCCAGGCTGAAGGTACAGGTATAAAACAGGTTTCCAGGGCCAGTGAGCGAGTCCCAGAGTCATAGGAAAGGCCTCTAAACTGGCCCCGTGGCCCGCAGGAGAAGAACACAGAGCCTTCCACAGCAGTTTGATTTCCTATATTTTTAAGGGAGGATTAGAATGGGGCCAAACCTAACTGAATGCAAGAGCCAGCTGTTCACACACTCGATAGAGGGTAGCACAGCAAGAGCACGGAGCGAGCTGAGAACTAGGTGTGGGAGGAGATGGAGAAGATGCCACTGTGTCCATCCGGGTAGGTAGATGGTTTTTCTGCCAGGGGTCTGATGTGAGTGAGAGGGAAGGTCTCCTTGGCCCTGCTTGAATCTTCTGTGCACACATGGTTGCCAGGGGAATTCGGTGTTCTTGGTTGTATCTGTTAGGGTGATCGGCAACCTGACCAACAGCTCATGAACTGGGAGAGAACTTTTCAAACTTTGATCGATCCATGAAGCTGACAAGGTTGAGGGCAGCATGATGTGCCGTGTCTGGTTTTGAGACCCAAATTCTTCCTGCTAGTTAGGCATGGTGGTGCACGCCTGTAATCCCAGTACTTGGGAGGCTGAGACAGGAGGATCACAGGTTTGAGGACAGCCTCAGCAACTTAGGGACACTCTCATCAAACTAGCAAGACCCTGTTTCAAAATAAAAAATAAAGCCGGGTGTGGTGGCACACGCTTGTAATCCCAGTACTTTGGGAGGTGGAGACCGGAGGATCCAGGTTCACGGCCAGCCTCAGCTCGCTCTCTCTCTCTACTTAGTGAGGCCCTCCACAACTTCGTGAGACCTGGTTTCAAAATAAAGTATAAAAAATAGGGCCGGGGTGTAGCACAGAGGTAGAATGCCCCTGGGTTCAATCCCCGGCACCGCAATAAATAAATAAATAAATAAATAAATAAATAAATAAGGGCTGGGGGTGTAGCTCAGAGGTAGAAATCCTTGGGTTCTTTTCCCAGTACCATTAAAAAAAAAATTCCCTACTAGTGTCCTAGCCCAGTAGATTCCAAGTACTGTCCACTCACACCTATCAAATGATTCACGTTCCACAGAGAGGGAGGAGGAATAAATCCAGAGGGTGAAATAGTACATACTTACCACAGTGTTTTCCTCAGGAGGGCTAGCTGAGTCTTCTTATATGGAAATGAACGGAAAATGGAGGAGGAAAATACATCCTCGTCCCCTCAAAAATACTTAGATTCCTGAAGCTGGTTAAGAATAGCTGGAAAAGAATAGCTGGTTAACTCATGCTTCCTGAAATGGTCAGTTATCAGAGTAACGGTTCTCAGACCGCATTTTGTTCAGCATTCCCCAAGGTAGTTGGGGAAAATAGAACGTAACCTATTTTAGAGAGGCTAGTATCGAGACTCATGCACCGTAAGCTGAGTTTTTCCTCCTTCCGGAATGATTTGCTTTAATTCAACACGAATGCCGAGTATAGAAATAATGAGCTGCTAATAAATTTATTTTCACTTTACTAGTCCTCGCTACAGAAAAATGTAGCAAAAGTTTGCAAAGCCTCTTCCGATGTGAGTCCATAACAAATTGTTTTTCATGTAAGTTCTGTTCCCGTGGTTTGATGGAAACAGTCAGCCGTATGACAAAAACATTTTCTTAAAAAGTCACTCTGGAGATGTAATGGATGTCAAGCTGATTCCTCTCCCTGTCCCTTCTTTTTTCCCACACACACACACACACAAAATTGCACCTTGAGTCAGTTGCTCATGATTTTAATTTTTTCGTTTAGTCGTGTGAGAGCACAAGTTGAAACGATTGAGGGTGGAAGAACTGAGAATTGGAGACAGAGTGAATGTAAATGCTGCACATCAAATGGAGGTCGGAAACGCATTGATTTAAAAAGTAAAACAAAAAAAAATGCATTTCTGATTCCTGCTTTTGCAGCTGCCTCATGAATGGTCAACGGGTTCAACTTGACTGAAAAGAGTTCTTTTAACTTTAATTTGCTTTTTTAAAGTGTTATCTCGGTCTTTTCTTTTCAAGAGTGCTGAGGGGTTTCTATTTTGGATCCTCTGGTGAGACAGAGTGTTCTTCTCCATGAAAGAAAAGAGGCGTGGTGTGCTTCTTGGAGGAGCTCAGACCTCACTCTGGGCTGAACAATGCCTGTCTGGTAGGTCCCACTGGAGTTCAGCTCATTAGGGGTTGGCGCCTTTCTTCTTCTTGGTTCTTACCTGAACCCATTTGCCTGGGCATAGATTTTTTTGTTTTACAGTTGTTTACCACTTTGGAGTAGAGTATTTTAGCCATAGAAAGTGCATGGAAGGAGTTAATAGGAATGACACTTTTCTCTCACGTTTAGAATAACTTTTGACCCCTCTCCCGAGAGAAAAGCCGTAGGGATGCAACTAGTTTTATCTGAACAGAACTTCCAGTCCTGTCGTTATGGAGGGAGAATACTGCAGCTTTTTGCTATGATATGGATGTGGTTTGTGCCTGTGCTAGAAGTTTGGTTCCCAGTGTGAAGGTATTGAAAGATGCTGGACCTTGAAGTGGTAGGGCCTAGCGGGCAGTGATTGGGTGATGGAAGGGATTAATCCTAGTCTCTCAGGAATGGACTACTTCCCATGAGGGTGGATTGTTATAAAAGAGCAAGCCCGGGGCCTCCTGGTCTCTTGCTTCCTCCATGTCACATGCACCACTAGTGTCCTCTCACATACTCGCACCCACTGTGACATGGCGTCTGCCATGTTGTGATGTAGCCCGAAGGCCCTCGTCAGAGGCCGGACAGATAGGGCTGCTTGAGGTTGGACTTTCAGCCTCCAAAACAGTTAAGTTAAATAAACTTCTTTTCTTTATAGAAGGACCCAGTCTCTAGTATTTTGTTGTAGTGACACACACACAAAAATGAAACCATTCCAGAGGTGAAGAAACACTATCTCTATTTTCTAAGCATTTGTATCCAGTTTGCTTTCTGTTTTCTCCTCAACTGTTGGTACACTCTAAGGACTTACTGCCTTTGCATGACAAAGAGCTATGTCCATGGGATAGAGTAACAACAGCTATCGATGGAGGATAGGAAGAAGTATTGTAAAAGGTACCAGAAAAAAAGGAAGAATCTTTTAGGAATACTAAGTCTTTTGTAGTAAATATACAAAATTAGTATTAATCCATAGTGACACCAAATTTACTGTCTTGACATTTATTAAATATTTTTTTGTATCCACCAGTTTAAAAAGATGCCTTTATAAGCCCTGATTGGTAAAGTTGCTCTTGAAATACTGTAGACATGAACCCCACTCGGTCCTATAAAACCTAGAATAGCATTATCACAACTGGATAATAATATTAAATATTGACTCAGTATTTCTTCATCCCGAACAACTGTCTACCCAAAGAAAAAAGAAATGCTTGAGTAAAATGTTAAATTCAGTTCCACTGTTACCATGACAACGCCAAGGGAAGGAAGAAGTCTGTCTCCTGTCTTCATGGATGGCTTCACGTTATGTCTTAGTATTACTCCCCCGGTAGTCCCACACCACTCCCGGTGAAAGTAGTGTGCTCGGTGCTGTAGAGGAGAGATGTTTGTTTGGGATTAGCCCGCAGCATCTCCTGCAGGTGGGTGTGGCGTAAGTGTGCAATCCCTTCACGCGTGCTCCATGAGCTGTGCAAACTTTCACAGTGAGCTAGGGAGCACGCTTGTCACAGGTGGGGTTCCATGGGCCTTGGAGCCCTTAAGTCGTGTTGGTAAGTTATTGTCTGTTTAAATAGTTTGACAAGTTATTTTCCGTGTGCTCGTTTATCTGCTGGATTTGTCACATCTAAAGTCCTCGCGGTAACTGAAGTTGTGAAATTCCCCCACTCTTTCTGTTTGGAAAGGATGTTGATAGAAAGCATTGGGAGCCTCGCTTTGGATTTGCAAATGTGCTTCTTTGTTTGAAGGGCTGTTTCCCTTAATCATACCATCCTAGCCAAAGTTTGACTAAATTTGGATCATGATATTCAATGCTCTTCAATATATATGCCACTCTATAGCTATTATGGGTGATCTGTAGGAAGGATCTGTGGGTTCAAAGTGGAATCAGTGCTATGTCAAGTAAACTTTAATAACCTTTAGTAACCTCGTAAGAATGAGACGTTTTCTTACGATACCAAGGACGACTGAAAGCTTTATCATTTTATGCGTTCCATTCATTTCCTCTAACAAATAATCAAGTAATAGTGTTTTTAAGAAAAATTATATAAAATGCATGACCAATGAGGTAGGGATCCTTTCAGATGGATATGGTGATGAAATGGTTAAGTACACCCAAGATACAAAGAAAACTCTTTGAACATCTTATGTCTCAAAATAATTCCTCTTTCTGTGACACCTGTAGCCTGTGAAAATAATGTGGGTGAGCCAGGGTTAGTACAGCTGGAAAATAATGGTTCACATACTGCATGAAACCCTTGGGGCCAGGAAGAACTCATAGTGCCTGGCTGATTTCTTTATTTTAAGGTAGGATTGGACCTTAGTATTACAGAAAGCTCGACTGTCTTCTTTTCTATTTGAAGGAAAGAGCAGTCATAATCTTCCCCTCATGGTTGATTGTCAAGTCAGGTTTCAAGAATTCTTTCATTCAAAAATGACTATTGGAGCTGAGGGTTCATTTGAGAGAAGCAAGCAAATCTATATTCATGTAACATAGAAACTTTGTGCTGTAGATGAGTCCTGTCAAACTATCATGTTATTGCATTATAGATAGTGGGTGCTACAGTTTCCAGGTTTGTCTTATATTGGGAGTTTTTGAGTATTTGTTGAGCTCTATGTGTAGAATATACTTGGCTCCTGATTAAAGTTCAGAAGACCCATTTATGTTTTCCTTGCTCTCGTGGAAGAAGGACTGGGGAAATAGATGATGTGTTCTGATTTAGAGATACCGAGTGTCCTGAGAGATGGAAAGAAAATGTCATAGGAATTAAACATCCCATAAACTCTCCCTTAATTATTGAGTTGTAAAAACAATCACAAAAATATACATAAGAATACAAATTGTGGGAGATTAAAAGAAAAAGACTAGCTAGGTGTGGTGGCACAACAGTACTTGGGAAGCTGAGACAGGAGAATTGCAGGTTCGAGGCCAGCCTCAGGAATTTAGTAAGACTCTCTAGCAAGACCTTGTTTCAAAATAAAAGATAAAAAGGGATGGAGGTATAGCTTGGAGGTAGAATGTCCTTGGGTTCAATCCCCAGTACCACACACACACACAAATGACAAAGATTCATGGGATAGTATTAACATGCAATATGGTACTGAAAGGCTATCAGCAATATATATGGGATATATATCTATAACACAGTATTTTATAACATAGCATTATATAATCTGTAATATATAATATATTGATATATTAATATATACATGTGTATACAATATATACACATATATTTTTGAATATATATTGTTGATAGTCTATTCATACTTTATATAGATAATAAAGAAGAGGATGAATATAAAGATGTTTTGTTATATTCATTAATATTCACAACAGATACCTGCATGTTTCTGATACACTAAAATCTACTAAGCACTTTGCATGCACTGCCTTATTCAATTCTCGAAATAATACTGTTGAATGGACTCTGTAATTATCCCAAAGTTTTAGTCAAAAAAATTGGGGTTTAGACATGGAAGCACTTGCCTCAAGTCTCACTGGTGGTGAGTGGCAGAGCAGGGGTTTAGGTCTAGTAAATCCTGCAGGTATCAGCATAGAACTCAGTTCATTCGGTCTGGATCATGGGGCACAGTGAGCCTACCAGTACAAGCTAAGAGTGCAGACGTTCCTCGTGGGCTGTGGTGTGTAAAACATTGCTCTCAAAACCTGCATCATACAGAAGGGCACTACTTAAAGTGTGGTCCATGCATTTCTGCCAGTCTCTGAATTCTTTGTGTTATAGTTCTGGGGCAGTATGCATGCAAAATTTAAGAGTGTACACCACAAAACTTTCAGAGCAGTTTGACAGTAATTTTAAGTCTGTCGAATCTAGGAACAACAGAAAAGGGGTATTTTATGTGGTTTCCGTTTACTGTTCCTAGGATTGTATTTTTATCATTTTATTCAATGATCTTTGACAGGTTGGAAAATTTAGAACAAAACCCAGATTTGATGTATTCTGACAGATACTTTTAAAAAATAGCAAAATAGCATGGTGGCACATGCCTATAATCCCAGTACTTGGGAGGCTGGGAAAGGAGGATCACAGGTTTGAGGCCAGCCCCAGCAACTTAGAGAGGACTTCCACAACATAGCGAGACACTATTTCAAAATAAAAAAGTATAAGCCGGTGTGGTAGCGCACGCTTGTAATCCCAGTGTTTGGGAGGCTGAGACCAGAGGATACAGGTTCATAGCCAGCCTCAGCTACTTAGTAAGCCATCTACAACTTAGACCCTGTTTCAAAATAAAGAGTAAAAAATAGGGCTGGGGGTGTAGCTCAGAGGTAGAATGTCCCTGGGTTCAAACCCCGGTATCACACACACACAAAAAATTAAAAGTACAATAGCACTAGGGGTATAGCTCAGAGGTAGCATGCCCCTGGGTTCAATCTCCAGTACCACAAAAATTATAAACAAACAAATAAACACACACAAATAAATAGATAGGGTTGGAGTCTAGCTCAGAGGCAGAATGCCCCTGATTCAATCCTTAGTACTAAAAAAAAAAAAAATAGCAAAGTGAATGAAGACCCTTCTGGTTCAGTTGGTTTGTATTGCTTTTGCATTGGGTTTGAGCTCTACCTAGTATGAGGGCTGCCAGCTGGAAAGCAGGAACATATTAGTTCGCATCTTGCAGTGTGCTTACAGCATGGTAGATTTTCCATCCCAGCTAGCTGAACATGTGACCATAAGAACCAAAGCCAAGAGCTGCCGAACGACATTGTCCTTGCATCTCATCCCCGGGAACACTTTAGTCCCGGGGACAATATTGAAGTCGAACCTCCCTTTTGTTTCAGGGCCTCTTAAGTAAGCCAGTCTGGTTTTGTAATTCACTTCTAAGAATAAACAGGCAAAATTAGATGGAAAAAAAAGTGCCCCATGTCAGGGGATTTATGCAAAAATGAATTTGCAGAGAAGTTCTTGGAGTCTATATGAGCTGAGATCAATTTCTGCAGTAGTTTAGAGTGAAAATTGATGCTTTAGAATGATGATTCAGTACATACCGGGAGGAAAGCCGGGGGGACTCGATCCCCACGATTCATTCCCCTGCTAATGGCAGCCGGGGGAGGATTGTGAGCCTCTCAGGGCAGCATTAGCTGCCGCATTCAGGGATTTCAACATGATGTGCTGTTTTGCTCGGCTATTCTCTGAGGCCTTTCTCCCTTCTGTATAACTTCTGTTCCTCCGAAGCTCTTCACTACCAGGTTCCTCTTGATCTCTTTTAGCATACAAAACTTCTCGCTTCTAGGACCCGGATTTCCATATATTTTTCATAGAATCTTCTAGAAGGCATCTTTCACCGAATATTCCAGTCTAAATAGCAACCTATTTCAGCAATCCCCAATGCCACATGCCTAGAAAATAGAATTTCTCTTGCCTTGTTTCCAAATGACTTTGTTTTCTTACTGTATTCCTCCATCCCAAATTCTGAAACCTTAATGAACCTTTATCTCAGCTAGGTCGAGAAAGGAAAAGCACGAAAAATAATTTTACTTAAACGAGTGAGTCTTTTGTAAAGATTTACTGTGTACCTTCTCTGTACAAGGCACCCTGCTGGGCATGGGGAAAATAGAAATAGGAATTATTTACTCATTATTTATTGCCGAGGTCACTGTCAAACACATTAAGAATCATTCTAAGGCATATACAAAGCTACCAGTTTAAACAAAATAATGTAAAAATAAACACGAATCAGCTGGACCTGGTGGCGCACACTTGTAATCCCAGTACTTGGGAGGCTGAGGCTGAGGATTGCAGGTTCGAGGCCAGCCTTGAACTTTTGAGAAGCAATCGGTAGTAAATATTTTAGGGTTTGCAGGCCACATGGAGTGAAGGCAGCACAAGCAGTAGGTAAAGAAAAAGGCCAGCCGGGCGTGGTGGCGCACGCTTGTAATCCCAGTACTTTGGGAGGCGGAGACCGGAGGATCCGGGTTCGCAGCCAGCCTCAGCTCTCTCTCTCTCTCTCTCTCTCTGTCTGTCTCTTTCTCTCTCTACTTAGTGAGGTCCTCCGCAACTTCGTGAGACCCGGTTTCAAAATAAAGTATAAAAAATAGGGCCGGGGGTGTAGCGTGGAGGTAGAATGCCCCTGGGTTCAATCCCTGGTACCGCAAAAAAAAAGAAAAAGAAAAAGAAAAAGGCCAGGCTGTGTTTCAGTGCTGCCTCTGGGCCATCGCTTGCTGAGCGCTGATGAAGAGCACTGGCTTTGGAACTCCACCAGGTGATACATTCTGGTATCGAAAGCAGCTGTGTCTTCAGGTCCCAGTTATAGGAACTCTCCCAGACTTGGTTCCTCAGTGAGAGCCCAGACAGTGCACACCAGGGTCTAGACATCTTCATCACCCAGGAACTTAGTAGAAATGCAGGATCACAGGCCCTACCCACGGCCTACTGATTCCAGAATCTGCATTTCACCAAACTCCTCAGGGTGTTTGCACATTCCATGTGGAGAAGCACTGAAATAGCTGGTGGTGCTGGTGATAGAACCTACTCTGTAGGGTTGAAATGATGCCCCTAAAAGAATTTACCATAATAGGCTGAGCACAGTGGCGCATGCCTGTCATCCCAGTTCTTGAGAGGCTGAGACAGGAGGATCACAGGCTCAAGACCAACCTCAGCATTTTAGCGAGGCTCTCAGCAACCTAGCAAGACCCTATTTCAAAACAGAAAAAAAGGCTGTGGGTATAGCTCAGAGGTAAAATGTCCCTGGGTTCAATCCCCAGTAATACACACACACACACACACACACACACACACACGAAGTTACTAGAATAAGATTAAAGTAATTACTCTCTCACCCATGAGAGAGTAATTTTTCCCACCCATGCCTGTATTAGGATTTCTCAAAAAGCTCAATCTACTGAAAGCTAGGAAGTGATTATTTACAACTGCCTGACAATGAGGAATAGATTTAGTCTTGGAGTGATAGGGCATATAGCATACTAGAGCCACTGGAAATTGCTTGACTAGTCAACCACTACCCTACTGTGATTAATGAATTATTAAGTGGGTTTTATGAAATCAAGGAGAAAGAGAAATATTGGCCTACCTCCTGTTGGTATTTTCTTCATCCTCTTTCAACCCTGAGAGTCTTTCCCTGCATTTGAGTTGTAGTAAGTAGAGTCAATAGATGCTATTAGTATGGGGGTAGCCACCATCTTTAATGTGTAAAAAGCATAGAGATAAATTTAAAGTAGTGTTTTTAGTCAGAAATTCACACGTGAACGCTGCATTGTTTTAATATTTGCTACATGATGGGTAATAGAATAAGCTTGGTTATGTTTTCTCTGTTAACATAAGCTTCTGGTTTATGTTAACACTGTGGCCCAGGTTCCCAGGTTTTGGGAGTTAACCTCAACTTGAACACTTCTTTTTCCTGAATGATGCACACTCCATAAAGAATTTCCCAGTGTAAGGTCACTGCTAAGAAGAATATCAAAGGGACAGAGTCTCGCAGAGTCTCTTTACCTCCTGTGACTGTTTTGTCAGCTGTTAAATGAGAATAATGCCTGTTCGTCCACAGAGAGTGTGAGGACAGATGATAAAGGTCACTGTGCTCTTGAAAAGAATGATGCTTTATAAATCCGGCTATCTTATTTCAACCTTTTTAAACAGGTTAAAAAAAGGAGAATTGTACAAATGACTGGGGAATCTAGAACAGTTCAGTTTTTTTTTTCTTTGAAATAATTCCGCAAGTTGATTTTAGAGTATTTTCCTACCATGCCTAGGTGGTCGGTCGTACGCTACAGCTAACACACATTTAGTCAGTGATGAGCGAAAGTATAAAGGGAAAGAATGAGCAGGAGAAGAACTTGGCTGCTGCATACATCTAGATTAGGATGAGTCAGCCCTGGGCACTTAGAAAGATGGATAGAACAGGAGTTTGGAGATATATATTAAACAGAGACCCTACAAAGTGATTCCCAGGAAAGTAACTTCAATTAAGTCACTTGATAGTTTTTTTGTTTGTTTTGTGGTACTGGGGATTCTACCTCTGAGCTACATCCCCAGCCATTTTTTTTTTAAAGTTTTGTTTTGAAACAGGGTCTCGCTAGGTTGCTCAGAGTCCCGCCATGTTGCTGAGGCTGTCCTAGAACCTGCGATCCTCCTGCCCCAGCCTCCCAAGTACTTGGATTACAGACGTGCGCCCCCACGCCCGGCTCACTTGATAGGTTTGATACCTGTGCACATGTTGGTGTGTTGAGAATCCCAGGTGGTCATGTCCAAGAAAGAACTGTGTCTAATTTCTGCTTTGAAGCATGTGCTCAAAGTGTCAATTCATTTCTAACTGGAAAGTCTGACGCCAAAGCTCATGGAATGTATGGAATTTATGTGAAACAAAGAGTTAGTGATCTCCTTAATATACTTGCCGTAATTCATTCTGCACACTACAGCCAAGCCTCTTAGAAGTATTGGTCAGCAGTAACCCTAGGGCGTCTTTTTATTATTTGTTTTATAATGTCTCTATTTCTTCTCTTCCCACTCACTCTGCAAACCCCTCCAAAGTGTCTTTTTCCCCCCATAAAACTCCTCCAAAGATGTGATCATGAACCATATTAGTATTTTTAATCTTAGTGAGTTACTGAGCACTTTCTGACACTGTTAAATATCTTTCTCTTTGAGAACCGCTTTTTCTTTGGACTCTATAACACCAAGGTTTCCCATGGCCACCTGACAAAAGGGGTCCTTCCTCTTTACTGTGTCTGTCTGGCTTTGGAAATATTACCCATAGTCATGACGTTATTAGCCAAGACTCCTACGGTCAGTCCAAAATGTGGACCTCCCCGTTGGAGTGTCATTCCGGAGCGTTAGGCTGGGAGAGAGGCTGCCTTACTTGGAATCTTTTCTTGCTCGATAGGCAGCGATCTGTAACAAGTACAAACTAAACTCCCTAGTCTAGTACATGGTCTTTAATATATACCACACTCTGGTGTATATCCCACCTTAGCTTTACTTCATCTTGTACTCAGATATATTATCTATCTGTCTATCTCTGTGTATTTTTGTATACAATGTTGGCGTTATTAAGCACTAATATATATAGCAATTAATTTTGTCATTAGATATGTCTTTCTAAATATACATGCATATATATGTATATTTTGTGTGTGTGTGTGTGTGTGTGTGTGTGTGTGTGTGTGGTACTGGGGATTGAACCCAGAGGCATTCTACCTCAGATACACACCTCAACCCTATTTTATTTTTTATTTTGAAACAGGGTTTCACTAAGTTGTGGAGGGCCTTGCTAAGTAGCTGAGGCTGGCCGCAAACCTGTGATCTTCCTCCTCAGCCTTGAACTGGCCTTAAACCTGCGATTCTCCTGTCTCAGCCTCCCAAGTACTGGGATTACTGGCGTGTGCCACCACACCTGGAGATATATACATATATATATATATATATATATATATATATATATATAATTTGTGTGTACAATGTTACTGTAATTAAACAATAATATACCTAACAATTGTGTTGTCTTTCTACTCTACTAGATTATAAATGGAGACTCTTGAAATTATCCATGTATTTCCTATACTTAGATAATGCCTGACATATAACTAACACTTAAAATATTTAGCAGAGGAGCTGGGCGTGGTGGTACATGCTTATAATCCCAGTACTTGGGAGGCTGAGACAGGAGGATCACAGGTTCAAGGTCAGTTTCAGCAACTTAGGGAAACCCTCAGTGCCTTAGTGAGGCCCTGTTTCAAAATAAAAAATACAATAGGGCTGGGCATCTAGCTAAGGAGGTAGAACATCCCTGGGTGCAATTCTCAGTACCAAACAATAAATAAATAAATATTCAGCAGCGGTATTAATCTAGTGTATGAATGAACTGCATTATTCATTCATAATGCAGTTACAAAGGCACACACATTTGACTGGGACCCCTAGGCACCTGCTCATACCTGTGTTATTTAAGGTGATTGTGCAGTTTCTCTGAGTCCCCTTTTTGTCATCGTTGTGTCATTTATAAAATTAGCTACGGTACAGATTCCAGGAGGGCTATAAATACTGCCATATGGTTGCTGCCTACCACCGTTCTTCATACAGAAGCAAGCCACCGTCTTATGTTAATTCATCTCTCCTTCCCAAGGCCTATATTCGTTTATTTTCCCATCAGCTGGCTTAATAACATATAAGCAGGAACTATGTGTGAGGTGCTGTGCTAGGTGTTGAGGAGCCAGAGAAGAACAAGCTGGGCCAAGTCTCTGCTCATGTGTTAACTTCCATTTTCATAGAGGGAGACAGACCAGAAATAAGCAAACACATTTACTACATTTTAAATCTATTCTTTGTGAATGCTAAGAGGAAATTAAGGCCTCGCTGATAAGGTATTAGTCAAATATGCTAAGGGAAGACACCATACTAACATGTGGAGGGTAAGTACTGTGGGTAAAGACACTAGCAACCCGAGAAGCATTGGGATGGGAAGGTGGTGGAATGTTCATGAAGCTTTGTCCAGTATAGCTGGGGGGAAATTAGTGATTTTATTTATTTTTTTATTTTTATTTATTTATTTATTTTTTTTATTTTTTTTTTTTTTTATTTTTTGCAGGACTGGGGATGGAGCCCAGGGGCATTCTACCTCCGAGCTACACCCCCAGCCCTATTTTTTTATTCTTTATTTTGAAACAGGGTCTCACTAAGTTGCGGAGGGCCTTACTAAGTAGCTGAGGCTGGCCTTGAACCTGCCATCCTCCTGTCTCAGCCTCCCAAGTACTGGAATTACAAGCGTGCGCCACCACGCCGGGCTGAAATTAGTGATTTCAGATACCACATGAGGTTGAGGCTGCGAGGTTTTCTTGTTCATTGTGGAGACTAGATCTTGTCTGGGTAAGATGGGAGCCATGGGGGTGGGTGGTAGATCTGAGTTGAGGGGCGATGTCATCTGACGTAGGATTTAGGGAAACCATGTGGGCTACTCTCTGGAAAATGAACTTCAGGGTGCAAGGGCTAAAAAGAGGAAGCAGAGAGAAGTCCACAAAACAGCATAGGGGAGAGGTAATGGTGACTTAATATAGGATAGTATTTCTCCAGGGTGGTTCCTTGAGCAGCAACATCAGTGTCACATGGGCTGCACCCTGGCCTCTCTGCACAGACTTCAGTGGTAGGCAGCGACTAGGAGCCTGAGTTAGAGCAAGGCTTCCAGGAAATTCTGATGGCCACCAAAGTTCAACATCCACTCTCTCAATCTAAGTGGCCTTGAAGGTAACAGGAAGTGGTTATATTATTGATATATGTTGAAGTCAGAGCTAATCGGATGGACTGATGGTTGTGTGTGACACAGAAGGACAGCAGTCGGGGTTTTGAGTGGATTAACTAGTTGAATCCAGTTGCTGCCTGCAGAGAGAAGATCGATCCTGGGAGGAACTGTTGGAATGGGGATCAATTTCGTTCTAGGTGTATTCATTTCCACCTGTCCATCAGGCCTCCAAGGAGTGCGGTTGAGCAGTCAGTTGGATATTCAGGTCTGGACTCTCTCTGTAATAAATCCATTCAGAGCCGGGCGTGGTGGCGCACACTTGTAATCCCAGTACTTGGGAGGCGGAGACCGGAGGATCCGGGTTCGCGGCCAGCATCAGCTACTTAGTGAGGCCCTCCGCAACCTAGTGAGACCCTGTTTCAAAATAAAGAATAAAAAATAGGGCTGGGGTGTAGCTTGGAAGTAGAATGCCCCTGGGTTCAATCCCTGGTACTACCAAAAAAATAAATAAATAAAATAAATCCATTCAGGTCCATGTAGGTACACGGATATATTACTATTCTGTATTTCTGCATTCAAGAAATGGGACTAGAAGAGGACCTATAGAGATGAAAGGATGATCCAGGGCAGCATTTTAAAAATGAGCTCCAGAAGAGAAGCGTATTCTTAGCTTTTTCCCAAGACTGATGCCTTCAACTTGTCATATGCCGCGAATCACCTAATAGAATCTCTCAGATGACTAAGTATATTTTAATGAGCCCAGAAATTAAAATCATTCCCTTATTACTTTGAAAGACAAAGATGTCATGAGCATTTCATATCCTCAGGTAGTACTCTATATCTGATTTAATAGCTTGCTGAGGGGCCGGCTTGCGTTAGAAGTCCGTCAAGTGGCATTTTTATGGAGGCAGTACCAAGGGTCCTAATAGTATGTGAAATCTGTTTCACATCAGACCTTGTCAGAAATGGCTCAGCCTAATTTGCACCAATTTAATTTTGAACAGTCCAGGCTCAAAGTTATGTTGGCTGCTGATATATAATTTTTTTCTTTTGTGAAATCTGGATTCCTGTGTTATATTCCATGTTGCTTACTTCTCTGTTTGAAATACAGCATGTATTTCTCTTTCAAGAATCAAAACGTACTTTATTTGTCAACAAATAAGATGCTTGAATGTATAAGGAGATGAGTTTTATTTAGCCTTGTTATAAAATTAAGGACCGCCGGGCATGGTGGCACACCCTTGTAATCCCAGTACTTGTGGAGCTGAGACAGGAGGATCGCAGGTTCGTGGCCAGCCTCAGCTACTTAGTGAGGCCCTCCGCAACTTACTGAGACCCTCTTTCAAAGTAAAGAATAAAAAATAGGGCTGGGGCTGTAGCTCAGAGGTGTAATGCCCTGGGTTCAATCTCCAGTACCACACAAACAAAAAACAAATAAAAGAAAGGATACAAGTAATGGCATTGTTCTCTACCTACCTGTAAGCAACAGTAGTTGGGTAGCTCTGTCTTACATTATCGTTTTGGTATGTTTTGATGATCCAGAGCTTCAGTACTGACAAACTTAGAAGAAAGAGTTAAAGCAGGGCGTGGTGGCACACGCTTGTAATCCCAGTACTTGGGAGGCTGAGACAGGAGGATCGCCAGTTTGCAGCCAGCCTCAGCTACTTAGTGAGGCCCTCTGCAACTTAGTGAGGCCCTCTGCAACTTAGTGAGACCCTGTTTCAAAATAAAGGATAAAAAAAAATAGGGCTGGGGGTGTGGCTCAGAGGTAGAATGTTCCAGGGTTCAATCCAGTACCCAAAAAAAAAAAAAAGTTGGTAACTAGAGTAACTTCAGAGCTAATTACTCTGTGTGTTTTGGGAATTAGAGATCTATTGAACCCATGCTTTTCTTCAGTATCTAAGATGGAATTAAATGGCTGGCATAGTAGGGAACAATGAAGTAAATATACTTGAGGGGCGTCAGTGTCTCCTTCAAGTCTCCTACGGAGGAGATTTGAAGTCAGAGAAAACAGCTGCCTTCTCATGAAGGTGTGGAACTCACGCAATCCCCTAGCACGTGGTTCTTACTCAGTTGCTTAAAGACATTAAGAGCTATGCAAACCCAATAGAAATGTCAGCATATTTTAAAGATAAATTTTTTTGAATCAGCTATAAAATCAATGGGCAATATGTGTAATTAATAAAGGAAAACATGTACTAAAAATAGTATGACAAGCCAGGCATGGTGACGCATGCCTATAATTCCAGTACTTGGAGGCTGAGTCAGGAAGATCGCAGGTTCAAAACCAACCTTAGCAATTTAACAAGATTCAGCAACCTAGAAAGACACTCTTTCAAAATTAAAAAAAAAACTAATAATAATAAAGGGCTGGGGGAGATGTAGCTTGGAGGTAGAATGTCCCTGATTTCAATCCCCAGTAAACACAAATACGCACACACACACACACACACACACACACACACACACACAGAGTTATGGCAAACTTCGAGCTTTAATGTGTTGCCTTTCAGTTGATAAGGAGAATGAATTTTTTCCTTGGTTACAATGATCTGAAATTGTTTGATTGAAGAAAGACCCAGGGATGCTAATGTGGCTGACGATGGCTACCTGTGTGTCCGTGGGCGTGCCTGGCTCTTGGCTATCCTCAGGTGTCCTGCAGCTGTGTTTAATGTGTCATGTGACATTGTCATTCACACTCGGCCTAGCCTGGAGTTGTTGCAACTTGATGGTCTCTGCTTGCACGTGTGGCTGAATTTCTGGTTCACATGTTTCAGCAACGACCACGTTATGCCTGTGGCCTGGCTAGTAGATGACCCTGTCCTTCGTTTACTCTTCAGTGAGTCTCAGAAGTGATGTTTCTGAGGAAAACGCTTCATGTGATGGATGTATTTTGTGGACCTCTTCCGTGGTCTCTACTTTTTTGGACAGGTGTAAGGTTGGTTTCACGTTGAGTGGGACATGTGGACAAGAGCTATGGCAGGAGTGTTTTGTGTCAGAAGTGGGATTTCAGCTGGGCGTGGTGGCGCACGCTTGTAATCCCAGTACTTGGGAGGCCGGGACTGGAGGATCCGGGGTCACGGCCAGCCTCAGCTACTTAGTGAGGCCCTCCGCAACTTAGACCTGTTTCAAAATAAAGAATAAAAAATGGGGCTGGGGGTATAGCCTGGAGGTAGGATGCCCCTGGGTTCAGTCCCCAGTACTGCGAAAAATAAAAATAAGAAGTGGGATGTCAAAGTATTAACTTGTGTGTTGTAGCTTGAAGGTACGTGGTCTGACGTAGACAAGGAGCCGTGGAAAGTTTCTGCTGTTGTATCTATCCTAATATATACAGGGATCCTATATATATATATATATATATATATATATATATATATATATTAGGATATGTGTATGTGTGTGTATCCATCCTAATACTAAATGGATATATATATATATATATACACATATGTATGCATGTGTATATGTGCACACACACAGATATAAATATATCCTAATACCAACTGTCAGATGAGGGTTTATAGTAGTAATAAAAATAATGATGGTAATTCCTCAAAAAAGAGGGCAGTGTCTTTTATTGGAATCCTCACAGTCTCACTTAATATGAAGCTTGCTCTTAATATATTTACTTGAAGAATGAAACACTGTTTGCTGAATATTCTGTAGCCTGAAATTTCCTGAGTCGTGCTCATTTTGGATACTAATGAGGGTTATGTAAAAAGAACAATGAAAAGTTAGGAAGAAAAGTTAATGTAGACTTGGTATATGAGCATGAAAATACAACCTCACAATTGCAGGGGTTGGTTCGTTACAAGCATGGCTTCAAATTCACTTAAAAAGCAGCAAATAGTTATCTTGTAGCAACCATGGTTATACATTGATGAGGTAAATACAAAACCCGGTCTATTCTAATATTATAAAATTCTGTGTCTCAGCTTGGGATACAAATTTCAGAGATAATATCAAACTCAAATTGAATAAATATCATATCTTGACAGCATGGACAAAGATGATTTATTTCAGAAAACAAGTGTTCTAGAGGACATAAAGAGGCTAATGTTAAAAACACAACATTTAAAATACCTTTATGAATCTTGAAGATATAATAAATCTATATCATCTTATACGTAACAAAAGTAATATATATACACACACATATTACAATTGTAGGTATTTTAAGTGTGCAACCTTAACAAAATAATTCTGATAACTATTTCATTTATATTTAGTGTATATGTGTGCATGTACACATGCCGGTGTGTGAGTATAGTGTATATAGTTGAGGTAGCTAAACTTTGTACAATTATTTTATTAAATTTCATCTCATAAGGAAAAGAGAACCTCAGTTTAAGATGTCGGTGATCTGCCTGTGGCACAGGTGGCAGTTCCTTACTCTTTTCCACATTTTTTCTACCCCTATGTATAGTGTGCATAATAGTGTTTCTCTTTAAAATTACACATACCTCTCAGAAGGACAAATACAGAATAGGTTATCCCTAAAAGCAATGTGCTTTCTTTCTAGCCTCCACTTGAGCAGTGACTGTTAGTGTCTGCTGGGCAGAGTCGTCAAGGGATGCAGGATGTTTTTGGAGAAATAAGAGGAATTGTAACTGAGTAGTAGCACAGCTGCTATTCTGTAGATCGAATCAATTGCTACTACCTTTTAAAATCTTTCTTCAAGTGTTGAGTGGGTATGAAAATCCCAGCTCTAATAACCTCAGTTATTAGGGAAATTTTTTGATAACACACATCATAGAATTTTAGGATTGTGAGAAACCCTACCATCTGGGCTTATTCTCTCCAAACAACATCTTCGATATTCCTGTTACATGGGTGGCAAGACTTCTTCATTACTGTTTCCAATAATAAGGAAATCTACCTCCTAAACATCCAATTTATTAGACAGATCTTTATATTGAGCCAGCGCATCCTTTTTAACTTCAACTGATCGATCTCACTTCTGCTCCCTGGAGCCATCGTGCGTCTATAGAATCAATACCTGACATTTTGAAGCACCATGTGTTTTGAACGTATTTAGCATGGCCATCCCAAGTGGCACTCTATCAGGATAAATCTATGTGAGTGTGTATGTAGGTGTGTATAAATCTATGTGTGTTAGACAGCTTTCTATCGCTACAACAAAGTACCTCAGGTAATTCATTTATAAAGAGAAAAGGTTGATTCTGGCTCATCGTTTTGGAGATTGAGTGGGCCCACTTACTTTGGGTCTGTCTGTGATGAGTCGCTGTGTCATGGAAGGATCACAGAGCAGAGCAAAGGTGCTCCCCTCGTCACGAGCCGTGGAGCAAAAGAGGAAGAAGGGACAAAGGTCCTACTGTCCCCCTCACTACACCCACAGTTACCTAAAGACCCCCTACTAGGCCCAATGTCTTGAGCTTTCACTGCCTCCTACGACCACCACTCTCTGGGGACCAAGCCCTAGCACATGAACACTTGGGGTAGAGCGAGGAGTGGGTGGGTTTCACGATCCATACTATAAGAATGTGTATATAAATGTGTATGTCGAAGTTGTTAACAGCAGAAAAAAACCATACAATAACCCAAGTTAGTTTTCATTTTAAGCACACTATTTTTTTTTCTTGTACTAGGAATGGAACCCAGGGACGTTCTACCTCTGAGCTATGTACCCAGCCCTTTTAATTTTTTGTTTTGAAACAGGGTCTTGCTAAGTTGTTGAGGGCCTCACTAAGTTGCTGAGGCTGGCCTCAGCCCTGCAATCCTCCTGTCTCAGCCTCCCAAGTACTGAGATTATAGGTGTATATCACCATGCCCAGCTATTTTTTTTATTTTATTTTTTTAGTCACAGGAGCTTGGATGGATTTGAGAGTTCAGGAGTTTTGCTAAATTCAAGAACACTGGGTTTCAGGTTTTATAAAGGAAGGAAGCTATTTACAAAGTAGTCTTTTCACAGGCTTTGTGGCAGCTGCCCAATGTCCTGGTGACTTCTGGGTGGCTGGCTTGTGGTATGCAGTTCTCAGGGGTGGCAGCTGGTATCACTTTCCTGGCTGGTGCTAAGCTTTCAAAGCATGGAGCCAGCTAGCGGAGCAGAAAGCTGCCAGGCGTGAGCACGTGTTTCTGACCTGCAGGAAGTGACGGGGCAGTCTTGGGTTTGTCCTGACTTGTTGCACTTGCTTAAGAAAAGGATGAAGAAATTTAAAGAGGGGATGCTCCAGGCTCTCTGGAGCTCTTACTCAGGAGTGCATAGGGTGCCTCATTGGGAGGTCGCCCCCTGACGGTGGCCTGTGGTTCAGTGGAGAAGCCCACAATCCTGCTGCTGCTGGGGCCCATCGGGATTTGAGTGTGTGCACCCAGCACACGGTGAAAATCAGCAAAAGAAAGCGAAAAGCTCGCTTCGAAGCTGAGGGGTCATTTTAAAAGATACCTGATTGATAAGCGTGGCTTTTCTTATGATTAAGAGACAGATTTAACGATGAAGAGATGTGGTTTATTAAGAGAGTTATTCTTGGTTTGGTAGATTAAATAATCTTGTAGTATTGAACTCTGTGGGATGTACCACTTCCTCCCTGCAAGGAAAGGGTTCTCTTAATTACATCACTAAGTTTTTGTTTGTAACAAATCATCATATCAGATGTATATGAAGCTCTCTGCCAAGCTATTGTTTATATTCTATGCTAGAATATACTCCATTTTCTCACCCCAACGGAAAAGTTACTTATAACTCACATACATAATAAGCCAGGTGTGGTGGCACACACTTGTAATCCCAGCACTTGGGAGGCTGAGACAGGAGGATCGCAGGTTCGCGGCCAGCCTCAGCTACTTAGTGAGGTCCTCTGCAACTTAGTGAGACCCTGTTTCAAAATAAAGAACAAAAAATAGGGCTGGGGGTGTAGCTCGGAGGTAGAATGCCTCTGGGTTCAATCCCCAGTACCGCAAATAAATAAATAAATAAATAAATAAAAATAAAAATAAATGAGGAATGTTGAATGAATACTTTTGCTCACTCTACCTCTAAGAGTCACACAAAGCCACAGGGGACCCCACAAGTTGACTGGTTTCTTGTTTATAGTCACACCAGGAGAAACAGCAAAGCTGGGGGTTCAGATGACACCACCCTCATTCTTTTTTGTGTGTGTGTGTGTGTGTGTGTGTGTGTGTGTGGTGCTGGGGATTGGACCCAGGGGTATTCTACCTCCAAGCTACACCCCCAGCCCTATTTTATTTTTTATTTGGAAACTAAGTTGCTGAGAGTCTCGCTAAGTTACTGAGACTGACTTCAAACCTGGGACCCTCCTGTTCCAGTCTCCCGAACACTGGGATCATAGGTGTGTGCCCCCACACCTGGCTCGCCCTCCTTCTTTGGAGCTACAGATTTAAGAGTTGGAAACTGTTTCTTAGAGGGACACATAGCACACGATGCAGCAGCTTGTATAAGGGAGGTAGTTAGGACTTTCCTACATGGTCTACACTTAATACTTTGGCAAAGAAGACCCCTGCGAGGGTCTATTCCAGCCTACACACACGCCTGTTCTCTCAAAAGCAAAGGCCTCTTTCTTCACTTACCCGTCTGTAATTGCTTTAACTCAGAAGAGAAAGGCCGGCTTTCCCCAACCAAAAGTTAATATCAATTGCAAAAAAAAAAAAAATGTTCCTGCCCTTTCCAGAACTCTAGGTTTACCCTCTCAGTTTTCTAATGGTCCTGGTAAAAAGTTTTTATCCTTGGGGAAATTCCAATTTCATTTGGTGGAGTTATTTTATTCCAAAGCGTGTGCAGTCAGTGCCTTACCGAATTCAATTGTACCAGGGATAGCATAAAATCTATAGATGAGGAGATAGGATTAATAAATATTGTAAATAAAACATCAACTCATAAAATCAATGAGAAAGGTATGAAAGTATAGACTTAGGATGTTATGCAATTTTCTTGCATGAGCTGCAGTGCCATAAAATAGTGTTTTGTATATCCAGTTTGTTTTAAGGCAGTTTTTGTTTTTTCCGAAATTTTCCAAACATACTGTACAGAGATATACTTTTCATCAAATTGTATTCATTCAGCCAAAATGCTGACTGTAAACTGTGGGGGTATCAGAAGGATTATGTATATTATCTTTGCTCTTACTGCAGACATTTCAGGGGAATGTATGCCCAGGAAAATTAAAACTGAAGGGAGAAAGTGATTGAACACTGATACTTTGTCTAAGCATCAAATGTTAACAGGTATCATAGAAGGAGAGGGTCATTATCAATTGTCTTGAAGATACAATTTAAAAAACTAAGTCAGGTGTGGTGACACATGCCTGTGATCCCAGTACTTGGGAGGCTGGGAGAGGAGGATCGTAGGTTCAAGGCCAGCCTCAGCAATTCAGTGAGGCCCTCAGCAATATAGTGAGACCCTATTTTAAAACAATAAAAAAGGGCTGGGAGTATAGCTTGGAGGTAGAGTGACACTGAGTTCAATCTCCAGTACTACACACACATACAAGAAAAAATCTTTTTAATTAAATACATAGATTATAAGGAGTATAAATTTTAAAAAAATATAAATGTGATGAGTGAAATTTGAGAATGGTGATGTGAAAATGGGGGTTTGGGTGTACGGGGTTTTTTGGGTTTGGTAGGTCAGTTTTTTTGTTGTTGTTTTTGTTTTTGGTGGAAAATAGGCAGCCATTGAGAGATTATTTTGGAAAATGTCGGCTGCACGAAGATCAGTCTGGAGATACAGACCCGAGAGGAAATGGTAAAACTGGAGTCTTGATTTGAATGACCGGCATTGAGGATGGGATACGGAGCCAATAGATTAATACAGAAGACTGTCTACAGCTCTTATCAAATTGAAGGCTCTGACCAACAGACCCGCAGTCTGATAACTGCCCAATTCATTGATATCGCCTTAGTTTTCATGATGTCGATTGACAGATTCTCACTAATGGCTCAGAGAGTTGATTCTATTTCCAGACCAAGGATAAAGGATTAGCTTTCATAAACCTCTATGCAGAAAATGCTTATTTCGGCCATTTATTATTTCCTTAGTTTTCTTTTCTTTTTGGTACTGAGGATTGAACCCAGAAGTATTCTATCTCAGAGCTGCACCCCTAGTCCTATTTTATTTTTTATTTTGAAACAGGGTCTTGCTAAGTTGTGGAGGGCCTCGCTAAGTTGCTGAGGCTGGCCTTGAACCTGGGATCCTCCCATCTTAGCCTCCCAAGTACTGGGATTATAGGCAGGTGCCACCACATCCAGCTCCATTTATTATTTTCAAGGAACTGAGACTATAAGCCAGTGATAAGTAAGAAAGTAAAAAGGAGAGAGCAGAAATTCCAGGATTTAGATAGTGATCCTCTCTCATCCATGGGCTACTGATACCACATCAGCAGTCTTTGAAGTGCTTAAGAAAATGACTTTAGCATCTTAAAAAATATATCTTAAAATATTAGGGGATCTTATTCCAGAGCCTTTTCAAACAATGGCTTAAGAAAATTACATGAAATGTAAGAAGTAGAATACAGAGGATGAGCTGAGATGAACATTAAACATTTGACATAGAATGATTCACGTGTCGAATGCATCTTTTTTCGTGTTTCTTTTTTTTTTTTTTTTTTTAGTGCTGGGGATTGGACCCAGGGGCATTCTACCTCCAAGCTACACCACTAGCACTATTTCACTTCTTATTTTGAAACAGGGTCTCACTAAGTTGTGGAGGGCCTCATTAAGTAGCTGAGGCTGGCTGCGAATCTGCGATCCTCCTGCCTCAGCCTCCCAAGTACTGGGATGACAAGCCTGCACCACCACGCCCGGCTTCAAGCGGATCTTTAATGATGTATTCTCTCAAGATACTGGCATGGCATATCTCCTATTTTGGAGTATCCTTGGCAATTTGCAAGATGTACAAATTAATTCACCGAAAGTTTTCAGCTTAAGGACAGGGGAATTTTACGGGTTAATAGTTGTCAAAAAGGATTTATTTCTGGGCCCAGCAGTGACATACCAAAAGAAACTTTGTGTAACCAGTGAATTTCTTCCATGTTGATAACTGAGGGCCTTCCCCTGGGACTTAAACATCTGCTGGGTTTCTCCGGTGACATAAAGTGATACACAGCAGGTAGCAGAACCGTCAGACATCATTTGCACCATTTGATATAAGATGTTTATTATTTTCATCACACAAGTCCCATAAAATACCTTGTAAATGGCTGCGGAGCACATTACGAAGCGCCTCCCGGGGTGTTTCTGCCAGTCCGTTTCCAGCTTTTCTCTTTGCTACGGGTATCAAGAAATGACCTTTTCGGCAACTCCTCCTCCCTCTCGGATCTGCACTCCCTTCCAAAGTTCCATTATCTCATTAAATCATTTACGTGCAGGAAGAGGAGACACCACGGTGAAGAGCAACACCTCCCAATTTGGTTTGGATATGCTCTACCTTTCCAACCAATGCATTTGGAGTAGAAACTATATAAATAACTTGATTAAAGCCAGGCATTTGGTGTCAGGAAGGAGTGTTCTTGAGAGTGTGGCACAGACTGAGTTTAAATGTGCAGAATGACATTAGACGCCCTGAACGGCACGGTAACTATTTGATGCTACTTCCTGAAAAGTTTTTGCCTTAGCAGAATGTAGGAAAGCTCTTTCCCTGCAGGTATTGCAGCTGTCAAACTCTAAGCAGTCACATAGCATCACTTTGCTGCTCACTGTTGGAAGAATTTTTGAATTTTTATATATATGTATATATATACACATATATAGAATATGCAAATATATTTGTATCAAATATGCAAATTTGAATATGTGTATATATATTCTTTGTGTGTGTGTGTGTGTGTGTGTGATGCTGGGGATTAAACCTAAGGGCATTCTACCTTTGAGCTACACCACTAGCCCAATTTTATTTTCTGTCTTGAAACAGGGTCTCACTAGGTTAAGAATTTCATTACTTGTTGAGCCTGTCCTCGAACCTGCGATCCTCCTGTCTCAGCCTCCCCAGTACTGGGATGACAGGCGTGCACCACCACACCCAACTTGAATTTTTATTTTTAAAGCTTCTTGTAAGCCATACAATAAAGGAATTGATTGTGTATCATCAGGATGTAGTTACAAGCCCTTTGAATGAGCCTTGCCAATGTCTGGTTAGCTAACTTCAGGATGAAACTTCTGAAAAACCTAGTTCCTTGATTTGATCTGAAATTTGACACATTTGTTGTTCCACCTGTAATGTTCAGAGCAGAAGGTTTGGTTACAACCTTTCGTTTAATCCTGGATCCACTACTTCTGAATATAGTGGGCTTGGACATTTGACAATCATTTTACACTTCAGTTTATTTTTCTATAAAATGATTTAATGGCAGGTTTAAATAAGATAACTGTTAAATGATCAAATGCTATCTGGCACTTAGCTTTCAGAGTCAGGGCTTGTTGTTTATTCTTTTTTTTTTTTTTTTTTTTTTT